>CM030359.1:168302648-168307648 GCA_017893485.1 Hemerocallis citrina
CCATAGTTTCTTGAATTCCTATACAGGAATTCTATTATATGAGCCCGTTTAGCTCAGAGGTTAGAGCATCGCATTTGTAATGCGATGGTCATCGATTCGATTCCGATAGCCGGCTTTTTTTCTCTACCGATTTTTTCCATGATTGATAATCTATCCTCTCCTTTTCTCCAAACGTTGGGTCACTAATCTATTATGTCGTGGTGACTTGTAACTATGAATAAAAGAATAAAAGAATAAAAAATGGATTAGAACAATTCCGTTTAGATCTACACAGAACAAATCATAAAGTGAAATGAAAGTAGAGCCTAAATTTCCTAATATATACAAAAAATCCGGATGTTGACACAATTTATTTCATTCTACTTTGTAATACTTCAGTACATTTAGCTTTGCTTTGTTTATCTTTATAGTATAGTTCAGTCTGAATTTGAATTTCTTATGTCAAATGAAATTTCAATAAATAAGGAGTCTTTATGTCTCGTTACCGAGGACCTCGTTTCAAAAAAATACGCCGTCTGGGAGCTTTATCGGGATTAACCAGTAAAAGACCTAGATCTGGAAGTGATCTTAAAAACCAATTGCGTTCTGCAAAAAGATCGCAGTATCGTATTCGTCTAGAAGAAAAACAGAAATTGTGTTTTCATTTTGGTCTGACAGAGCGACAATTACTTAGATATGTGCATATCGCGGGAAAAGCAAAAGGGTCAACAGGCCAGGTTTTACTACAACTACTTGAGATGCGTTTGGATAACATTCTTTTTCGATTGGGTATGGCTTCGACCATTCCTGGAGCCAGGCAATTAGTTAACCATAGACATATTTTAGTTAATGGTCGTATAGTGGATATACCAAGTTATCGTTGCAAACCCCGAGATATTATTACTACGAAGGATAAACAAAGATCAAAAGCTCTGATTCCAAATTCTATTACTTCATCCCCTCACGAGGAATTGCCAAACCATTTGACTATTGACTCAATCCAATATAAAGGATTAGTCAATCAAATAATAGATAGTAAATGGATCGGTTTAAAAATAAATGAATTGTTAGTCGTAGAATATTATTCCCGTCAGACTTAAACCTAACGAATATAATAAAGAAGGGGGTTCAGACAATTATGTCTCTTTTTTGACGAAGTAAACAGATCTAAGGGCTTTGAACCCCATTTTGATCATTTACGTATCCAAAATTGATCCGCAGTAGGATTTTTTTTCTTTTTTGCGCTTTCCGTGATATTTTTATTTTATGTACCACAGTAATTAGGAATAAACATTAATTGAATTTAGGAATAGAGATTCTCTATCAAATTCAATAACAATTGATATCAATTGTTATTGAATTTGATATATTGTGGTAAATAACGTTGGTAAATTACCAGAAACGGAAAGAGAGGGATTCGAACCCTCGGTAAACAAAAGCCTACATAGCAGTTCCAATGCTACGCCTTGAACCACTCGGCCATCTCTCTTACACAGTTTTATTATTGACTAGAAACCGAGTGAAGTGAATAGCAAGTTATTCATATTATTGCAGTATAGGCACGTCCGATGAACGGTTCCATAGGAATTTTTCTTTCTTCATAATTGATTTTATCAACAACAACTTCTCTTATCATCTATCCCATAGATCTATTACAAATTCATGAATCATACCGTGGATTTTTCTATTTCATTTCAATTTTATAATTATTATTACATCCACTTTCCTCTTTGGATCCTAACCAAGTCCAAATTTCTTAAGTTATGAAACTCGAGTTCTAAGAATCCATAGTAAAATAAAGTCCTTGGTTATTCCACTTTTTTGAAATTGAAATAGTAATAGTTCCGTTCATTTGTAACGAAATTGATATAAAATTCAATCTGATTCAAATCAAAAAAGTCTCCTCTCTCTCTTTGTCCGAAAAGGGCACAATTTGAGCAGAAGGTACATATCTTTTTAGCATTTTTCTATTTATATGTTATTTTGTACTGTATGTACAATTCCTTTGTTTGTGGGATCATTTTTCCCGAGGGGATAATGAGAAGAATTATAGAATGGATTGCTAATTATGCCTAGATCTCGGATAAATGGAAATTTTATTGATAAGACCTCTTCAATTATAGCCAATATTTTGTTACGAATAATTCTGACAACTTCAGGAGAAAAAAAAGGCATTTACCTATCATAGAGATGGTGTGTTTTGATTCTTTTTTTTGTTTTTTTTTTTAGCCCTCACTTACGTCTTACGAGAAAAAGACATGATTCGGAATAGAAAGAACCAAATTATGGAAATGGAAATTAAAGATACTCATAGTGAAGGTAAATTTTGGAAATAGAACAATTCCTTCTGTCGTGTATCCTCGATTGATCCAGCCTCAGATACTTTAATTGTCGAATTTAGTATTGAACGAAAGGTTACACCTATAGGTTATGTATTGCAAGTCAATCTTACTCTACTAGTACCAATAGGCGACATAGAGGAAGAAGCACTACACTAGGAATCAACAACACGAAAACTTTGTTATAAATTACCCCTTTCCTTATCGGTATCGGGACTAACAAGAATGGTTGGGACAACAAACATCCATCTCGTTCGTACTTTGGATACCCGTATAACCATCAAAGATCATTGAAGTGACTAATTCCTGGAAATAGTAGGCGTTGAGGACAAATAAATTGTTGGAGTTATCATTTCTATCTAGCACTAATATGATTGATTGGTGTTAAGAAAAACCTCTTACGGGAAGGCTGGCTAGAGATTTCTTGTAAAAATACCAGCTCCTGTCAGTTTATAATGAGAATAGGGAGATTTGGATTCCCTGGCTTATCCCCCTTAGTACTATGCACAGAAAGGAGGAGCCGTATGAGATGAAAATCTCACGTATGGTTCTGGAACGGAGAACTTTTGAATAAAATGAATGACCGTAACGGATGTCGGCTCAATCCGAAGAAAATTATGCAGAAGCTTTACAGAATTATTATGAAGCTACGCGACCAGAAATTGATTCCTATGATCAAAGTTATATACTCTATAACATAGGCCTTATACATACAAGCAATGGAGAGTATACAAAGGCTTTGGAATATTATTTCCGGGCACTAGAACGAAACCCATTCTTACCACAACCTTTGAATAATATGGCCGTGATCTGTCATTACGTGCGACTATCTCCACTATAGAAAGAAAGAAAAAAGATCAAATTGGCTAGTCAATACTACAGAAAAGTAGGCTTTCTACATATGCATCATCCAAAGCAACGATTTTTATAAGCTGTAGTAGGGAAGAGACTTCATGATAAAAAAAATAGGAAAAAATAGGTACGGCCTACATACTGTACTCTATGGATAAAGAATTGAATTGATAAAGAAAGCACCGTAAAGATCAATTAGCGAGCTTTTTGGTCGATACAGTTAAGAACTGCTTACTTATGTTTCATGATATGAGATATAAAGTTAGGAATCAACTTATGTAATAGAGTCAATCCACTAAAGTATTGAGCAGCGGTGTAGCATCAGATCCCAAAGATAGTAATTTCTTTTTTCTTATGGAAGAAAGTCTTTTTCAAAGATTCTATATAAATTTCATACATTTATGAAACTGAGTATAGCTACCTTTCAGAAAATTCTAACGATATGGGGGATATTTATGCTTCCTTCTTCTGAAGGTGGGAGAAAAGATAAAACTAATTATTGAGAAAAATTAGAATTGAAAACTTATGTAATTCACTTCTTCTGGTTAGGTTAACCCAAGAAAAAATGGGATATATTTCTCATAAATCTAATTCAGTTAGCATAGGGTAGATTAGGGTGGGACTGAAACAAAAATGGATTGCTGAGCCGTATGAGGTAGGAAACTCTCAAGTACGGTTCTAAGGGAAGGAATTGACCCACCTATTCCAACCGGGGAGAGCAGGCCATTCTACAGGGTGATTCTGAAATTGCAGAAGCTTGGTCTGATCAAGCTGCTGAGTAGTGGAAACAAGCTATAGTGCTTACCCCAGATAATTATATTGAAGCACAAAATTTGTTGAAGATCACGAGACGTTTCTAATAAAACCACTTGTTAATTCATTCAAATTGATTTTTGGATCCATCAATCAAATAAAATAGATCGTTACCATGATATGAGAAGATCCAATGAAGAATTTCATTATATCCCTTCCTTGTCAAATTCTTTTATTTTGTATGGTATCTTATAGGAATAAATGATATGAATACCGTACAGAGTAGAACTAACTAAGAAAACGAAACTGAGAAAACTAAAAAAAGAGAACCTCAATGGATCTTATTAATTCTAATTGAATTCTAATGAATGAGATCTTTTTATTTAGAATTTGATAATTTGGATTTCTAATTCTAATATTTAGAATTAGAATATTTTTTTTTCATATTTATTCTATTTCATTCCTATTTATTATATATCTATTATATTATAATAAATGGAAATAGAATAGAATATAGAAAATATAGAATAAAGAATCAAAGTATATTATAATAAATAAGAAAGTAATAAAAAGTAATAGTATATTCTATGTCTATGAAAGTAAATCCATAAGGGCACTTCTATATTTGGATAGAAACACTTATACATTCAGATAATACACTAGACTAGGTTGCAAAAAAAGCATTTTTTCGTCATGCTGGGAAAAGATTTTCTGAGAAAAGGTCCATTAGGCACCTAATCGTTATGTCATAATAGATCCGAAAACTTGCCCCAGATCAATTTCAATATCATAATTGTTCTAGTGAATAACTCAAAAAAATAGGCGGATGAGAGATAGGAAAGAAAGGAACTAATCATAAATAAAATCTCTATCTTTCCACTTTCAGAGGTTCACTAAAAACTTGACTGTTGGCGGGTCTCTTTGTATGTGTTGTCCGGAAAGATGAGGACTTAATGATTATTCGTTCGCCGGAACCCGAAGTGAAAATTGTTGTAGATAGGGATCCTGTAAAAATGTCTTTCGAGCAATGGGCCAGACCCGGCCATTTTTCAAGAACAATAGCTAAGGGTCCTGATA
>CM030359.1:168910148-169187864 GCA_017893485.1 Hemerocallis citrina
CACAGTAATAATTCTTAACAAAGTATGTCTCCAATGTTCTTTTTCCTTTATAATTAGTAATTCCATACATCTGTCAATAACTTCATGTTTTTGCAATCTCGTCTCCAATTCAAGCCAACTTGTCATGCAATTAATATGGTCTTCACTCTCTTCATGGCTTTAAAGTCTATGACTAATATTATATCACTGTTTAAACCATTCACTTGACAATTGATTATTGTTCCCTTCTTTCTTGAATAATTTACAACAAAAACAAAATACTTTATCCAAACCAATTGAATAAACAAACCATCTTCTATCATACTTTTCCCCATTTAACAACAATCGAGTGTAGTGTACACAAGAAAAATGTCGACCTTCGTCATCTTTAGGAAAATCAGTAGCAACTCTAATGGGCCATCTTTCAACTAATAAATCCTGAACTTTTTGATCAATAATCTCCCTATTCATTGAATTATAAATATGTATAGGTTTACATCTTCATTTTGATTTGGATCTGCATTTTCATCACCCACATTCAAATTAACATTCTCACTTAACTCTTGAACCGGTTCTTCATTTTCAACACCCACATTCAACTGTTGATGTTCTTGAACTTCTTCTTCATTAGCTTTACCAGTTGAGATTGGTATGTTAGTAAGAAATTTATCAAATGCCCCAACTTGAGATTGTATAAATTTATTTTCTTCTTGTTTCTTCTTTCTTTTTAATGCGCCGACACATATTTATGAGGCATGATAAAACTGGAAAAAGAAATAAAATTTTGAATTAAGCCTAACATATCAATTTTCAACTTAATTAAGCAACTATTCAACTTAATTAACATAACTAACATAAAATTAAGCTACTCAATAACTCAATAATCTATTCAGCTTTATTAACATAAAATTGAACTCAAGATATTAAAAAAACCTAACATTCAGCTAATGTTAAGCTAACATTCAACCTAACATTCAACAAAAATTGAATGTAAAAACTTACATTCAACCTAAAATTTAACTAAAATTGAATGTAAAAACTTACATTCAACCTATCATTCAACTAAAACTGAGTCCGAAGATGATTAAAAAACCTAACATTCAACATAAGATTCAACCTAACATTCAACTAAAATTGAGTACGAAGATGATTAAAAAACCTAACATTCAACTCAAATTAACAATTTAACATTCAACATAATTAAATAAAGGAAATAAAATAAATATTTAAGTGATACTTAAGATGGTACTTACAGAGGAGAGAGAGAACCAGAGGACGACGATGGACGAAGATGACGATTTCACGATTAACGACGATTTCACGAGCGAGTCGAGCGACGACGACGACGACGAGAACCAGAGGATGACGACGACGCCATTAGGGTTTCGTTCGGGACAGGACCGGGACGAGAACCAGAGGACGACGACACCGTTAGCCATTTGGGTTTGGACGTTTCGTTCAGGACTTAGGGTTAGGATTTTGAGGAAAAGAAGGAACATGTGGGAGTGGGGCTTTTGGGTTGGGATTTTGGGGAAAGGAAGGAACGGGTTAGGTTTCGGGTTAAAAGAAGGTTTGGGTAATCAGGTTCGGGTTGTAAATGTAAATGAATGTGGGTTTTTAAATTGAATGTGGGTTTTTAATTGAATGTGGATTTCGGGTTTTATATCCATTTAAATATGGATTTGTTTTACATCACCCAAATTTAGAAACACAAATTCAATCAAGCCTTCCAACATAAACCCAAATAATGTTTTTCAAAAATTTTAAAGGATCAAATTATTATTTTGGGGGCTCCTAATATCATTTTTTACGTGCAAAATACGTGCCTATATTTAGAAGGGAAGTTCAAATTTGCAGGCCCCTAAAATCGCGAAATCTCCGGGGGCCTAAGGCGGCCGCTTAGGGTAGGGCCGGCCTTGAGTCGAACGATCAGCAAGTTAAAAAATTGTATAGAGAAGAGAGTTTGTATCATGTCCCTTTTAGAAGAGTTGTTTATAGTGATTTTGTCACATGTTATGAGTGAATTACATACATTTAAAAATAAATGTTCTAGATTTCTAACTTCTATAACGCATAAATCAAAATTAGTTTAGAGTTTACCCAGTGCTGTACTTATCAGAAGAATTGATGTCCTTCTCTTTTTTCCTTGATAGAGATGCAGATTTCGTTATTGTAACTCGTTGTGACTTTCAAGCTTCTTCCATCAAGGTTCCTGCGATCTTTTAAGTTGGGGGTGTAGATGCACCTGCATGAAAGTTTGTAGATGTCCAGGTAGGCGTTGTTTCTGCATTTGTATTCTTTCTCACCCAAACGAAATTAGTATTCCCTTTTAATAAGCAATGATAAGAAATATATCCTACTTTAGACATGTGGTACGATTATGCCTTGGATCATGCACATGTGCATAATGTTGTGTTGATCTGTAATTATTTTAGTGACTATGCATATGTGTATGACATGATTTTTTAGACTTTTGATGTTGTATTGGCTCATTATAACCAAGCTCTCGATTATCATGATATGATCTTTAATTCTTTGTGATAAGATAACTGGGCCCTTCATATTTTTCAACAATTTTTTGAGCTCAATTACTATTTTACAAAGCCTTTTCCTAGTCTTCTCATCGTCTTTTGTGTTCCAACAAAGAGTGTCTAGGGTAGCATCAAGTATTCTATTTTGTTCGAGAGCCTCTTTATAACCTTCCCCTACTTCATCAAATTTTCTTTTACTTTCATTTAAGTCATTAGTGAGTTTAGCAATATAAACAGATTTCTCATGAATTTATCTTAGATTTTCATCATGTGTTGCTAAGGATTCTTGAATTTGTTATTTTAAATACTCATTTTCCTCTATCAACACATCATAGTCTTTTCTAAATGACTCGAATTTTTCCATGATCAAAGAATTTTTATTTTTCAGCTTTTGATTTTTAGTAATGCAAGAGTGATTCATTTGACATTTGTTTATATTATCTCAATTCATGACTTAATTTCTTAGTATAGTCTTTTAATCCATTACACATGTCTACTAAATCATCATAGGTGGGTTCTTCGATTACCTCTTCTTGAGATGATGATTGCACCCCACCATTCCCAAGAGCCATGAATCCAAACTTGTTGTGATCATGCTCTTCCTCGCTGGAGTCTGAATTTAGCCATGTTGCCTTCAATGCCCTCTTTCCCAATCCTGGATTGGAGTGGTAGTAGTCCTTGTTTCTGTCTTGTGAGATGGGACAGTTTGCGCTAATATGTCCAGGCTTCTTGTATTTGTAGCATACATCGTTTTTGTCCTTTTCTCTTTCTCCTTGAAACCTGCCATATTTTTTGTGTTTAAGATACTTACGAAATTGCTTGGTCAACAATGCGATGTCTTCATCTGATTCTTCACGATCTGACTCTGTTTTTGATGGTTGAGATTTTTCTGCTTTCAAAGCGATGGTCTTCTCTTCGATTTTAGGTTCAATCCCGATGTTCTGCTGGTATCTCTTAGTTTCGTTCATCTCCATCTCATGTCTTCAATTTTCCTTGGAAGGTGTAGTAATCGAATCCTTTTTCCTCAAGAGTCTCTCTCATTGCGGCATCTTTTACGTCTCATTCCGGCGTGAGACAGCTTATGTGTTTTCTGACCTTTCGGTCATCATCCAACCTCTTACCTAAGCTCTCAAGCTCGTGTGCGATAATGTCGAAACGGGCAAGCATTTGATCTACGTTCTCTCCTGGCAACATATGAAAAACATCAAATTTATAAAAGCATAAATTAACATTTGCTTTTACCTCAGATGCAGTTCCCTCATGCCATTTTAGCATGTTGTTCCAAATTTTGTATGTTGTCTTGCAATTTCGCCCGCATCGCATCAATTCTTCATTGTTTAAACCTGCTTAAAGAGCTGTCATAGCTTTAGAGTTTGTGGTTTTTAGGGCTAGTTCAACTTTTGTGAAAGCTCTCTTTCCATCGCAGACAGGGATATCTATTTTTTTTATGCAAATGTCCATACTTGTCACGCCCCGCTTCCCAAAAATACAGAATACGAGCACATGACATTGGCCCAGCAAATGACTAATGTCACCTATAAGCTGTTTATCTGATTAACTCAACAATATAATCAATGCAGAACAATTGCGCAAGCAATAATAACATTCTCATGAACGATAGTACTTGGAATAAACGATATGAAATATCCAAATACAATAACAATCCAATATCTGGAACAATAATAGCAATATTCAGGTCAAAAGCCCACAATACAATGAAATAACAATAGTTCAATAATTAAATCTCCATGGCAAGACAATAATTTATTAAGCGGCGATGCAATCATTTCTTTCCCTAATCCATCAGGCAATTCTCCATCAACACCTATAAATACTTCATCTAAAAAGAGGGAAAATTTTGTCCTTAGAGCAAGTCATGGACAACAAGTAGAGAAAACAGGTAACAATGAAATAACGGTATAACAATGATTTCAATGGATCAATAAGAGTCAATAACATAGGACAATAACAATAATCAATATCATGATAATCGATGCAATGGCTATAAACAATAATTCAATATTCGATAACAATAATCAATGATCAATAACAATAACACTTAGCCAATATTCGATATTAATAGGAACAATAATGAACAATATGCAGTGTCGATGTCGTGTCAATTCTTAAGTCTATTAATTATTTTAATCATAACTAATGTAGCACTTCATGAGTCCCATTTATTTACCACATGGTTCCTACATACAAACAAGTTACGTTTAGACTTAATGGTGAATTTTATAGTTCATGTACTCGGCAACGGTATTCAATAATGACCGACGACCGAATCAATCAAGATACTGTAGTCAGTAATCTACAATTAATCGATGACCGATATGACCAATAGACCAATAGACCAATAGACCAATAGAACAATAGACCAATAAATAGGGAAACACAGTCCCCTCCTCCGAGTACAGTCCTTATATTTTTCACTACCAAAGTCAATCCTTAAACCCTAGCTTGTTAATTATTTTATCAATACAACAATAAATTATGAAATTTGAGACATGAGATGTACAATAGTATCATTAGGGGAATAATAGGATGATAACATGGATATGACGATTAGAATGATGACAATAACTCATTAGAATCATGCAATGCAACATACATACATTAATTCATGCAATACTACGATATAGAACAATTAATCTATTAAAATCTGAAATATAAAATTCTGGACAGCAAAAGTAGTCTGTACAAAAATGCAGTTTCCCACTGTTTCAGAACTCGAAAACTAAAACCATTAGAAATTATGAAAACTAGACTTCCACATGGTTCCAACCCATATTTAAAGTTCAAAATTCGACAACAGTAGCTCGGTCAAACACATTGTTTTCTTTACAGGTTTCATGTTCAGGCAGAATCTCGATATCAAGTCATTTTAATTTTAGAATCATCAAAAACTCTTATTATAAAATTCATTAAAAATATTTTCTAAACTCCTAAACATGATCACCAACAATTTGAAAATTTTCGGAGTAAAATTTTATCATTTGATCATCCTTTTAACAGTTTAATTATGAAAGATACAAGAATTTGAAAATCTGGAAGTAAAAACATAGCAGTAGTAAAACGGGCATAACTTTCGATACACAACTCGGAATTTAGAAATTCAAGATGTTCTGAAAACTAGAAAGATAAGGCTAGATCATTTACTGGTTCAAAAATAGCAGTCAACATACAGGCCAGCAAGTAATAAACAGGTTTTGTGTAGTTTTTATGAATAAATTAATTCGACTATATGGTATCAAATCTACTAGTCGATAAACTTCTCAATCAGAATGAAGGGTATATAAATATGGTAATTTAGATTACGAACTCATACATACATCAATTTATCATCAATCGATCAAACAACATACAACCTAGAAATTCTCTCTACAATAGTTTGTTTGTGTGATAATTATATGAATAACCCTATTATCAATTCTATATGCACACATGAAAGATTTAATCTTTAGAGTCAAAAGTGGTACGTTGTCAAGAATACTGGGATTAGCTCATGTAAACCCTCAATAGACCCAATGAAAGAGATGAACAAAGTATAATACGATAAACAAGGGATCTACTCGCAAGAGTTTCAACAAAACTTGAATTTGATACAATTAACAATTCAAGAGAACAGTGACTTGGCTTTTGGACGATTAGTTCAAATTCCAAAGAATAACGGGATGAGAATCCCAGAGCAACGGTGACAATCGCGAAGAAAGTGAATCTTGGTGTGATGATCACGATCAGGTACCGATCTTAATGGCGATCGACAATTGATGATCGAGTTCAAGATCAAGCAATCAAAATCAATGGGCGAGAACAAAGTAGATGATCAAGATCAATGGCAATTGATGGCTCAGATTGAAAGATCCAGGATCAAGATCAAGGATCACGATCTCGATCAAGGGTGAAGACCAACTCCACATAACGCCAAACAGCCCACAGCAAGTTCCTCAACAGCAATACACTACAGCAAAAGTGCATAACAGCAAACAGCCAAACGGATCCTCCGCTTCTTCCAAAACAGCAAACAGCCATCAACCAATTCCCTACTCCCGAACAGCACACAACAAAATAACTCCCCCTTCTCCAAAACACAAAACAACAAAATCCCCCTTACTCCCGACTGGTGAACAGCAGCAAGGAGTGGCGGTGTGGCTGGTAGCGCTCGGGAGGGACAGGGCAAAGAGACAGGAACTGAGGCAGGGAGGACGGTACTCTGCAAAAGGCAACGAACAGAGGAGCTCAGAAAAACAGAGGAAGACGATCAGGATTGAGGAGTGAGGGTGATCGGTGTGGAGTTCGATGGCAAACAGGGCTGACGAGGGTTAGGGTGGTCGACGGGAGCATAGGGTAGTGGTGGCGAGGTGAAGGGGCGACGGGGAGGGAGCGATCAGGCGATGGGTTTCGGCGAGGGGAGGATGAAGGTGTAACCCCTGTTTTTTATTTTATGTATTTTTGGGTGTATTTTCTTTTTTCGTGTATTTATTCATATTGTATCTCTTTTTGAACCGTGTATTGGATCTTCTTTCTCAATATATTCAGCTATTTGATTTTTCGTCTTTTTATTTGATCTTCTTAATTCTTTTGTCAGCCTAATTGCTTCGTCCCTGTTTGATCGAGCCATTATTTTTTTTATCCTTATTATTTTAATTGTTCATGTCCCATTTTATTTACACATTTTTGTTCCCATCTATTGATTGGATCTTTGTAATTTAAATCCTAAATTCTATTTGGATCCATTTAAAACCATGAAATCTAATACCCATTTGCTTCACACCACTATCCTACCCATTTACACCCCTACAACCTGTCACCCGCACCACCCTAACCCTATTCCCCTCTGAATATATAACGCCTCCACTGTGTATCTTCCCTATCACTAACCCTAGATGCTCTACTCTTCATCCCTCCCCGAAACCCTACCTCTTCTTCTTCAACCTTCCGAACCCCAGTGTCCCCTGCTCTCATCCCTATGCCCCCGTCCCCGTGCTGTTCCTTCCTGCGTCACGACCTCACCTCGATAGCAGCCCCGGCAGTGCAGCGTCTCCTGTCTGCACTGTCTTCCCCCCGATGCTCCAGCCGCGACCCTCTGGCCTATGCTCCTCCCGAGCGTCGCACCAGCCTAGCAGCAACCGCAGCAAGCAGCGCCGCTCGCTGTTTCCCCCGTGGCAGATAGCCTACAATAGCAAACAATGATTCCGTTTACCGTCGCCGTTTCTCTCGACCGTGCACACCCCATGCTGCCGTTTGGCTTTAGTTTGTGTGTGTGGTCTTGAGGGTTATGATTTCTTGATTTGCTTGCTCGCTTGTTCGTGGGTTCGTTCTTCGTTCATTGAGTTCGTGCCCGGAAAACCGTTCCTGTTATTCTTGTTTTTGCATCGTTTCCTCCGTCGTCTCTGAGGCAAGTAACTTGTATTAATTTCTGTTGCAAATACAAGTACTAAATACTGCGTGTAGTGTAGTTGTGTTCTAGAGACAATTCTTGTGCAAAACCCCTGTTATATCTTGTCTCTATGTGATGATCCGCCCGTAGTCGTCTCTAGTTACACACACGATATGAAATTTAACTTAGATCTAATTAATCTCTGTTGCAAATATGTATGTTGGTCGTGACCATAATATGATGTGTGAATCTTGCATGCTTGACGTGTACTGGTAGTATATCATGTGGTAGATCTGTTAAATACCCTATACCATGTTGCTTGGACATCTAGTATACCTTATTTCACGTTTGTTATGATTTCGATATGTTTCATATGATCTAGTTGATTTTATGCATGAAGAATAATTATGTCCTTGTTGTTACCTCGTTTTTGTTCAGTATTTTAGACCCTATTATTATTTGTGAATATGAATTATAGAGAAATCTGTCTAATTTCAAGAATTTCTGACATATCTCAGTTTTGACTTATGAGTTGCAAGTTATGACTATTTTACTACAGATGTGTAGGAAATTCCAGATCCTGTTTTATATGAATTCTGTATGGTTATTTATTTTTATTTTGATACTAAAGATAATATTTTGATCCAATATTTTTTCGAATACAACTAGACTTGATTGGGATTAACCCCTATTATTTTTGGATTTAATTGGTAACTTCTATAAACTATTCTATGCTTGCAAACAACTACTATGCTTGCAGAATTTTCACGTTGTTCTGTAAAGAACCTTAATTTCGACCTGATTCTATTTACTATTTATAAAAACATTGTGAATAAGAATTGTAGCCTGTTTTATCTATTTTATCACCCTTTTGATGGTTCTGGATTTCGACTTATATTTTGTAATCTATTGCTGTTTTAGTACTGCTGTGTGTATGATTTCAGATTTACAAACTTTCTGTATCTTGCTGCTTTCTAATTTTACTTGACTATTCTATCTATTTTGGAAAATTATGAAACTTTATTTTCTGTTACTAAACATACTAGAGAATACCCCAGATTTTTCGTGGATTTAATCAGTAAGTTTTTATGCCGTTTTCCTGTTTATGAATACAAACTTCTGATTTCTGGCTAAATATGTTTTCTGGATACAATTCTGTTTTGAGACTTGTTTTTCTGAAATACCATATGACTTATATATATTTACTGGATTCGGCAGAGAGTCTGTTTTCTAGATTTTCTGACGGATCTAGAGTTGCACATTTTTAGCAACGAAAATTCCAGATTTAGTGCAGTACTGTCTTTCTGTCCTGAACTAGAATTTTCATTGTTCTATCCTCTCGTGTGTTGTCTATCACCTGTACATGTTTATCTTTCAACCTGAATCTATTTCTTGTTTACACCATGTTATTCTTGCTCTGTCTTGCGGTACGTACATGCATGTTTGAAAATAACAACAAATAACCAATCCGGGGTTAAGGAAAAGATCTAGTAGTTGAAAATATAGAAATGTGTACTTAGAAGGGGGCCCATATTTCCCACCTGTTACGTGTTTCATGACTACATGATACGCGATCTTGTTTACCTGATTACCTGACTACACGCTTCCCTATAGGAAGGTGTACTCAGAAGAGGACCAGTAGGTTCTACCTATACCTGTTTACGTGATTACCTGACTGCACGCTTCCCTATAGGAAGGTGTAATCTGAAGAGGACCAGTAGGTTCTACCTGTTCCTGTTCCTGTACCTATTTTCCTGGTCTCTTAGTACACGGCTCTATAGACTCCACTACGAAATCTAAACGGAATTTGTATGAATGTAGCAACCATGTGGTAAAACAATCTGGGACACATGAAGTGCTACCTAGTTAGAATTAAATACAAGACTTGACATAATATGACACCTGTTACATGCTTACTTGTACATGCTACCTGTATACCCGTATACCTATTTACCTGTTTACCTATTCATCTGTTACCTATTTACCTGCTTGCATGATACTTGATATCTGTTACTTATTACCTGTACCTGTTAGCACACCATGTTACTTAATTCTGTTTTCTGATTCATGTTAGACATTATGTTTTGCTCTTTCATATCTACTCCATGTTATGTTGTTTCTGTTGTTACTCTATATCTGCTTATTTTTCTATACTTGTGCCTGCACTACAAGCGGTCCGTAACTTGCATTGACGGGAGTTTTGTTTCTCTTTCCTTTTCCTGCAATTATTAAATTGCAGATTATGGTGACCAGTTGCCTGATGGAGTAGGTGATCTGACTTTTTAGATGCTAGAGTTCTTTCTATTATTATTATTATTATTATTATTTTCTGTTGCTTATTTCGAATAAATGTATCTGCTACTTGGATTATTTGTATTGGGCAGTATAACCCAGGATTATTGACTGGTTCAGATTTGGCATATTTGAGATTTACTAAATTTTGTTTTAAGTAAATTCTGTTGGTATATTGATTCATTTATGCATGCGTGATTGATTTCTCCTTGTTTACTTCCTGTTATTCCTGTGAAATGTTGTAAAGATCCTGACAGCTTATGGATGATAAAAATCATTCGCTAGGCTTAGTCACGTATCCGTATTCTGTATCTCCTTTTTGAGAAGCAGGGCATGACAGAAGGTGACGGTGAAGAAGAAGGTGATTAGGCAAGGGCACAGAGGAGGTTGCGGGAGGTGGAGACATGGACGACGGGACGAAGACGAGGCGCAAGGTGCGGTGGTCGAAGCTTGAGGTCGACTGATGGCGGGGGAAGCAGGCGAGGGCGACACTGGGCGAGCGACGGGGATAAAGGATGGGGAAGAGGACGAAGAGGTGAGCGGATGGCGATGGGTCGAAGAAGGAGAGGTTGAAGACGATGGGGATAAGGGTATGATGTGACACGGGGATAGGGGTGATGACAAGGCGATTGGAGGCGGTCGAAGGAGGCGATCGGAGCGACGGGGTCGACGAGTTAGGTTCAACGGAGGTAGATGGGTTCATGAAATCGCGGGACTTCGGAGATGACGACGACAATGGGGGCACGGTGGATGTAGCGGAGGAGGCGGGAGAAGAAGGGGGTTGAACATGAGGGAGGTAGCGCAGTAGGAGGGATGGGGTTTTGGCTGCTGGGGGTTAGCTAGGGTTATGTTAGGGGTAGGGTTTTAGGATAGAATATATATATAGGATATTAGGATGGGTTTGGGTAATGGGTATGGATCCAATAAGAAATTAGGCCATAGGGTTTTTTTTTAAAAATATACATATAAACATACATTAAATCAAATAATAAAATACAAATAAACGGAGTATGTTTGGGCTTTACAAAAATAATATAATGAAAACAATGTTAATAATAATTGTATTGGTAATAAAAAAAATTATAATAATAATTGTAACAACATCAACAACAACAACAACAACAATAATAATAATAATAATAATAATAATAATAATAATAATAATAATAATAATAACAACAACAACAACAATAAAACAATAAAAATGACGATAACAATAATAATAATAATAATAATAATAATAGTAACGATAATAAAATTATATGATAAATAGGAAATGGTTTTAACAAATTTATTTAAAAATCCAAATAGTAATAATACATTTAAATTGAGCTCAATTAGGAATAGAAAATAAGATCAAAGTACCCCGTTATTCGAAATGAATAAAATTTTCGATTAGAAAATACTTTAATAAAATATCTAAAATGAATTTAGCACAAAATAAATTTATAAAAATCAAATTACAGAAAATATTTAGAAAATATGTATTTACAGAAATGGGGGTTACAATCCTTCTTCTCCAAGCATCTGCAAAAAATGAGACATATGAACTTTCCAAATATCATAGCATTTTCCATCAAAATAAGGTGAACGTGTTAGACTTGTCCCTTTGGAGATAAATAGCTCCGATGAGTACAAGTTCTCCGGAGGAGGGATTTCGATCATTGGACCTTTTGCATAAGCTTTTAAGCTCTTAGTAAGCACCTCGCTTGGACCACTGTAAATCACCCTAAGGGGATGAATAGGGTGATAGTGCGGCAATTAAAAAAATTAAAAGTAGTGCGTAAAGTAAAGAGACAGAGTAAGAGAAAGTAAACAGAACAATGAGCAAGATACAACGATATAACGTGGTTAAACCCCCAGGTCTACGTCCACCCCACCTACTTGTAGTAATTCTCCGCCACAAGCGTTCCACTATACTTTAAATCCTTGTACAGTGATTCTCGGAATTCAGGCCGAGAGACCTATTACAGCCGCAAGGCTTTTACAACAAGTCCCGCAGTACTCACCGAAGTGGAAAAGAAAGAAAAACTCTCGAGATCTAGAAAAGACCTTGACTGAAGAAAAATAAAAATCTCTCACACTTGGAGTATTGATTGAAAGATTAGTTCAAAAGAGTTATGATAGCAAGGGATCAAAAATATACTGTGAATATGCCATAATTTATAGAGACAAGATATGTATCTTTCCGAAAAAGAAAAGATATTTATGAAATCATCAAATCTGCACTTGGATGGTCGACCGCAATAATGGACAGTCGACCATTCATCTTTTAACTCGTAAGTCGAGCGATGACCGGTTGACTGACTCATCTTTCCAACACAGATGAGCAGTCGACTGTTGTTACGGTCGACTGTGCGGTCGACCACAGTCGTACAGATTCGACTTTCAATTAGTGATTTCACTTTGTATTCTTTCCAAAACTAATTTATCATTCAATACTACTTTACATATATATTCCTCTCATAAACAGAAATAAATCCTTGGATTTGCTGGCTTTTAAGCACATGTTTCTTGAGGAACACTCTTCCATGATTTTCCATTTTTTTCTTATTCATGCCTCTTTTGTTTGTTTTTGAATCTTTTGAATTTTTTATATTAATTTTTCGTTTCCTGTTTTGTCCTGCAAATCTATGAAGATATTAGTAGTAAGTGACACGTTTTGTGCACACCAAACTTAGCTCAACAAAATGGATTTGGATTTTCACGTGTAATGCAGGGATTTGTTTGGTGTCAAAGTAGTGCTTGTTGTGTGACAAAAAAATACTTAAAAAATATTTATTTGTGACAAACTCTCTCATTAAATAGATAAGTAGATTTAAGAAATTAATTACATTATTCTCCTCCAATAATTACTTCGAAGTAATAAAAATTTTAAAACTTAAAGAAGAAGAAAAAAATGGAAACAAATATCTTATGAAATATTTAATTTTATTTTATTTCATTCTTATTATTTTTGCATTCAAATGTTCAACAAATTTAGAACTGCAAAATAAGATACCTCATTAGAGCATCCACAATCGTTAGCTAAAAATACATTTTATGCATATTTTCGCACTGTAGACGTTGCAGTCAGTCGGTATATTGTCATTTTTTTTCATTTTTTGCTACAATAAAAAGGCAAAGATAGCATGAGAAATAGAAATATGTATATTATGCGTGACGAAACATCATGTTTCGTGTTGATTGTTCAATTATTTTTTAAATGACCGGATGTTTCGTCCGTAATATTTTTTTTATTTTTTCGTCCAATGAAATCCTGAAAAATAATAATAATAATAATAATAATAATCATCATCATCATCATCTTAAGCTCCTAATTTAGTTAGTTAATTAGTTTAGTTAGTGTTTTAATTAAACTTTTAGTTAAATAATTAGTTAATTAATTAGGTTTAGTTAACTAAAAACATAATTAACAACTTAATTAAAGCACAACCCACTGGGAAGCACCGTGGAACGCACCGTGAGACTAAACATCATGTTTCGCCTCACGTGGGTTCTACGCAAATTTTTTTTTTAACATTTAAAAAAAAATTAAAATAATCCCAAAAAATTCACACAAAAAAAATGGTGGATATTTCGTCCGTCTACAAGTAGCTAAATTTTGTCCTTTTTTCCACTGCAGCGAAATATCGAATTGTTAAGCTATAATATGCGTATAAGTGTAATATGCATATATGCATATTATACCTCAGAGAGTGTGGATGCTCTTAGTAATGATAATGTTGGTTGGTTTAGGGTAAAATGAATCATGCATCTCCCTCTCAAGTTTTTATGTTTTTTTTGAATAAAAATTTCCTAGTTTCTTAGATAGAGCAAGATAGGAAGCACGTGCATCCACCTTGTATTTACTTTCTAATTTTCATTCGCTACTATTGAAATGTAGAATGGAGCCTTCCATTTTCTTCTAATGATTTGGTGATTATATCGTTTTTAAGAAATAAATTACATTATTCCCCTCAGATAAATACTTTAAGGAAACAAAGGTCCTCTAAAACTTTTAAATAAAAGAAACAAAAAACTTATGAAAAGTTGCATTTTAAATTCATTTCAATTCAATTATTTTTGGACTCAAATGTTAAGCAAATTTAGAACTGCAGAATAACGGACCTGATTAGTAATGATAATGTTGGTTGGTTTGGACTAGGTTTGGCCCAGAAGCCAAGCCCATCCTAGGCGGGTTGGTTGAGTTCCAAGAGTATTTTCCCTCATGTTCTACATGAGATTATTTTCTAAGTAGTAAACTCTCTTATATCAAGACATGAATCAACGAATAAATAATTTAATTTATCTGAAATACTTTCTTGCCTCATACTACTCTCTATTTATCTCCTATAAATAGATAGAGGAAACAAGAGTTAAGAATATACACACATAAGATACAATAGATTGAACCTTCGTATCAATCTCCTTAAGTTCTTACAAAGAGAAAGGCTTTCTCTTTACAGCTCTCTTCCATACTCGTCTTTCTTTTGAGATTTTAAGATAAAAACGCAAAATTTGGCTTATGGGTAAAATTGGTTGAAGGAGGAAGCAGTAAACAAATTGTCAAAGGAAAAGGAAGGAAATCTCGTGGTACTAGAGTGGTAAAAAAATTGCCAAAACTGAAATGGAGAAATCAGAGAGAGTTCTTTTTTTGTTTTCAGATATTTTGAGGTAGAAAATCTCATGAAAAAAGCTTGTATCATTATACTTTTTGGGTGTGAAGTATTGGTTTCCTTTGAATATCGTTTTGTTCTAGTATTTGGTGAGGTCTTGTGTTTTATGTAGATTGTTATTATTGGTGCGTCATATTTTTGTGGATGTTTTGGGCACTACAAAGTGTATCAGTGCTTAGGTTTTCATATCAAGTTGAAAATCGAAAAATTCGATTGAACTGATTTCGCGATGTGGAAGATTAAGACGGTGGCAATCTAAAAGGTCCAATGTTTGATGAGAAGCTTGTAGAGGCAGACAAGGATGCGAAGATCTTAGAGGCATGAAATAGTTTAGATCGAAAGGTGCTTGGGACAATTCAGTTAGCACTAAGTAGGAAAGCAATATTTCACATCTTGAAGACAAAATACTATAAAGGAGGCAATAAAGATGCTCATCGATATGTATGAGAAATTGTTGGCATCAAACCAGATTTTTCACTTGATGAAATCGGTTAATGTGAAGTTGGTAGAAAGGGGTTCAGTAATGGAGCATATGAACAATTACTGTATGGTATACAATCAGATTCAAACGGTAGGGATGAAGTTTTTAGAGAGAGCACATGCATTGTTAATTCAATCTACTTTACTAGAATGCAATGGAACGACGGAACAGACTATTTCATGCATTATGACATATTCGACTACTCTGAAGGATTTTATGAAAAACATCATGAATAAGGAGCTTAGAAGGAAGAGAAACATGAGTCTTCATTATCTTTTAGCAATTCTGCATTTTCGGTTAAGAAATGTGGGAGATCTAAGGGAAGTCGAACGAAAGAGAATCAGAAAATCGAGTCTGATAGTTGGTCCAAAGACACTGACGATGGTGTTGGACATGAGTGTTGGTATTGTTGGGTTTGTATGTCTTGCATACACATGTCCGATGAAGAAGACGATGAATGTAACGACCCAATTTTTTTTTTTTTCAAAACTAAGTCTCCAAATTCAATTCTTTCAATTTCTATATCACTTTAATTATAAACTAAGAAAGTTATATTTCAGGGAAAATTTTGGCAGAGTCTCCCCTGTAAATTTTGCCCCGAAACACAAAAAGCTTACGGAATTCTGCTCAAAATTCCGTAGCTCACAAACCACATAATATTTTCATGGGCTCCCCAGGCCAAAATGAGCAGAAACATACAGGCAATATAATATAATGCTCTGGGGGCCAAACTCATAACGGATTATCAAATATCAATTAAAAACTATGAATTTCTTTGAAAAACGAGGTGTAATCTTAGAAAAATCATTGTAAAACTTACCACAGAGCCTGGTACTCCACGACGAAATGGGTACGGGTCACCAACATACCACACCACCTCACACTATACTCATCATCGTCATATACAGGCTTATACACTCATAATACAATTTAAATCATAAATTTCACTATTCCTATAACTAAATAATACAATTTTTTTAAAATAAAAAGTTATACTACCACTCCACGCCTCACCTCTGCACTGATGAGAACCTGCAACAGTGGGGGATCTAGGGTAGTCCTCAGACTCCCCTAACCCCCCAAAACACTAAGGGGTTAGCCATTTCTGGTGTGAGTATAATTACTAATCTAACGACAAATTAAAATAGTATAAAGAAAATACTTAAACTTACAAATACCAAATTAAAATAATGCCACCTGAATCCTGAACACAACAACATCGTCAATACAGTGATAAATCACATACTTTGCCAATCCTGCATTCAATTATTTAATTATCCATACTTCCCACATTTCATAATACACTTCACATCAACCTCGTATAGATATATAAATATACTTATCTTACATTCGCATAATACGAATATTCATCTTTCCACACTTATCATCATATCAGCATTTCACTATTTATATTAACATAACTACATGGTGTTATTACATCATTTCTCCAACTCTATTTAGCCATGCGTTTCATTTACTTATATTATGTCATCAACACACACATTCATCCTGGAAGTTGTGCCGAGGCAGGTAGTCCCCACCATTTCCACGGAAATAGCAGGTGAGTAGTTCCCCGACACACTTCCAAGGTACACAAACTCATATCACAACATACTTTCTTTAATAACCATTGTCATACTCAATCTCATAAAACAGGTATTTATTTTATTATGTTATAAAAGTATCCCATCATAAATATATGCATCTATTCTCATACTACCACCTTCCTTCATATCTTATGACATAATTACCACATCTCATTGCCCATGCGATTTACTCACATTTCATCACATCATTAACACCTCATTAATTAGAATACTTATACTCATTGCATCAAAACCATGTTTATAGCTCATTCATATCTTATTATATCACTTTAGTAATTACTTTTTCTTATAACAATAAATTTTATCATCATTTTCACTTAGTCCCCAAACACACTCTGGAGCCAGCACACATCACATCCCATAGCCGATAGCTTGGGTAATAATCACTGTACCTCAAACACACAGTTTGGGTAATATCACATCACATCTCAAGCCGATAGCTTGATTATTAATTTCACTTCAATCACTTATCATCTTCACTTCACTTTATTTCTCATTTCTATTAATCATTACCACTATGATATCCACTCACCCTGCGAATTATGCCAAGGCAGGTAGTTCCCACAATTTCCACACAAATTGCGGGCGGGTAGTTCCTTGACACAATTCCAAGGTACAACTCATCTCAATCTGTATTTACTTTACTGATCACACACATAATACAATTACTTCGTATTATTCATGATAACCCATCTCTTTTATTATTTTCATCTTAAATTAATCACAAGCTGCATTTATCACTTCTTTTCATATATTAACTCATAACACGTTCACTTTCACATTTACTTCATTCACAACAACTTTCTTTCCCACACACAGTTCACATTTCACTATCCACTTTCTTTTCCACACGCGATTCACATTTTACTGTCCACTTTCTTTTCCACGCACAATTCACAATTTACTATCCACTTTCTTTTCCCACGCAATACACATTTTACAATCCACTTTCTTTTCCACACACAATTCACATTTTTATTCACGCAAAGTTATTTTATTAGTTTGTCGACCAGTGAGCCACAGTATCCCAACATACTGAAAGCCGACAGCCCAGTAAACACGCGGTCCGATGCTCACACAGAGTCTTACTCGTCCGAGGCTACGTCTTCCTCCTAGCCGAACTAGCAAGGGAAAAACCACGCCCCAGGTAAACTGGGTACTTCCTCGCGACGTCTGTCATCGAGGGAAAATCCACGCCCCAGGTAAACTTGGTACTTCCTCGCGACGTCTGTCATCGAGGGAAAATCCACGCTCCAGGTAAACTGGGTACTTCCTCGCGACGTCTGTCATCGAGGGAAAATCCACGCCCCAGGTAAACTGGGTACTTCCTCCCAGCCGATAGCCAGGAGGGAAAAACCACGCCCCAGATAAACTGGGTACTTCCTCGCGACAGCTGTCATCGAGGGAAACCGGGCCTCAAGCCGATAGCTTGGGCGATAAAATCCACGCACCCCAAACATAGTTTGGGTCCACTATTCCCAAGCCGGTCCTTGGGCATTAGGAGGTCTAGCCCAAACCCCCAGGATTGCTGTAGGTACTAGTCAACAAAACCATTTATTATTAACATTAATCATTTCATCTTTTCAGCTTACTTTATCAACACGCATTTCACTTATGAATTCAATAATTGCCACACCTTGACTTTACTCACAAAAATAATAACACATTTTATTAACACTTACCATCTCACCTTTTATCTTGCCATTTAATGCATATCCAGTGTCCACAATATTAAGCATCACATCATTATACCACATTATGCATACATTCTGTTATTCAACATATAAAACCATCATATCATATCCATGCATATTATTAATGCGCCAAGATTATAGTAATAATAAAAGAACTACAATATATTATTCCATATCGTAAAAGTATCAAAATATATACTTCATCACATTATAACATCAATTATTATCCATTAATTCACTTCGAACATAATTTTAATGTAAACATATACCCACTTACTAATTTCATCAATTATCACATCCCGAGTCAATATCATTATATATATATACACACAAACATACACCACACATGCGGGTTTCCAAGAAAAGAGGCCAAAATCATCTATTTCCTCTAATTAAATCTCATAATATCTAATTATAACACACTAGCTCATACATCATGTTTCATATAAGTAAAATCACCTATAAGGGCTTATATGCCCCAAAACATGCACAAAACAGGCACTATAATTACACAGATCTTCAAAACATGATCACAATCACTAATTTCGTCTAATTACATCTTATAACATCCATGGCATGCTAGCCCATACACCAGGCTCTGCATATACCCGATTGCCTATATCGGCCTGTATACCCCAAAAACATGCACAAAACATGCACGAGGTAAAAATATGCGTAAATAATTTAATATATTCAGTTTTTATACATCAACACATCACATTAACCCATAATATAGGTTTTATATACTTAAAATAATCAATTTCATTAAATTTCTCAAAAACCCATTTTCGGGCCCCTAAAAATCCGTATTTTCCTTGAAAATCAATTTTTGCTATAACTCTTACAAGACATATCAAAAAGCCACGAAATTAGGCCACAATATAAAATATTTATAAATACAATATACTCACCTGACGGATCGAGCAAACGATGTCCCATGTCCGCCCAGCAGCCAGTCGAAGTTCGACTTTTTCAACCTAAATAGGAAATTATAGGACCGATTAGCTTAAAACTCAAATCTCGGCCTCCGAACCTCCAAACTCGAATCCGTCTTCGCCCACACGTTACAAATGACCTAAGTTGTAATACCCCGATTTTTCAATAAATGAAAAAAATTATTTATTTTGCACGTGTTGTGCACGTGCAATATATTGTTGGATTATTTTATCATGATGAGTATGTTTAAATATATTTTTCTCAAATTATTTTAGTACAAAAAGCCTTCTTTAAAAGCCTTATTTGAATTAATTAAAAAGCCTTTTCTTAAAAAGCCCAAAAGCATTTTTATTTTAATTATTTTTATAAATTATCTTTGGCCCAAAAAGAAAGCCCATGAATTAATTTATTTTAATTAAACTTGTCATGTAGAAGACTTTTCTTAACAAAATTATTTTTATACAATTTTGAAATGTACAAATTTGGCCTAGTTGCATGCACGTGCACTACACGTACACGTGCATTGCACATTTCTTATGCTTGGCCGGGTATCCTTCTTTTGGGAGGGAAAGTTGAAATTTTGGTGTGGAGAACATGGGGGTAGTTTCAAGGAGGTGGGTAGTTTTCCTAACTCCTACTTGAATCTAAGCCTTTCATTTTGCAACCACCAAGATGATCTTAGCCCTCCATTTCCCTCATTTTTTTGTATAAATACCCCCCCTTTCTCATGGCTAATTTTCATATGCAAAGTGTAAATTCTAAAGCAAATAGTATTATAATTGTGAGTTATAAAAGATAAGAGAGTGTGTGGTTTTTTTTGGTTGCTTGGAGCTTTCGGCCAAGAGAAGGAGCATTCGGCTAGGAGCATTTCGGTGGGGAGCTTGAGGAAGCATTCGGCATTTGGTTGGAGGCTTGGAGTGGTGCATTCTTTTGGCTAGGAGGAGGTGTTCTCATCTACTTGATTGCTTTTGTTGTGTTTCTCTCCAATTGAGGTGGGTAAAACAATTCATGTTTCTAATATAGGGTTCATGCTAGTATATTGATGACACTATACATGGAAAATACTAATAAGAGACCACTCTAATTAAGAAGTTAGTATGTGAATGGCTTAGAATGGTGTGATAAATTGTGTATGTAAATTGCTTGCATGAAATTATACCATATGAAGCACTTACTATGATTATTTAGTTTAATTGAACAATGATGCAATGTGACTAGCATGATGTGTGAAAGCCTTTTATTAATTACTTGCAAATTGTGTGGTTGAGACATGACAATTGAAAAAGACATTAACACTAGGGGAATTGAATAGAAAAGTATATTAAATACTTCGAATCCATGTGTAGAAGTGGCATGAATGAACCAAAGAATTGCTTGTTGTCATCAAATTAGAAATGTACCAAAATTAGTAATTGTTGAGTTTCACCTATTCATGTGCTATATGAATTCTTTGACTAGTATGAGTATGGGAAAATCCAAGTTGTCTTGTGTTGTGAATGAAGATTAATGACCAGTAATTTATCATGAAAAATTTTGGGATAAAAGAGAGATTAGAAGAACAATCGATTATTTTCAATGTCGAAAAATAAAAGATTTGCTAGTTTTAATTAAAATAATTAATTTGGGTGGACAAAAATGTGTTTTAGTGCAAGAATTTATTTTACAATTACTGTTTTGAAGATGGAATAAAGAAGATTAAATCTGGAATTTTTCAGTGGTTTATATGAAGGCAATATGAATCAATTGTTTGAACATCGAGTTAATTTCAAAAGAAACAGTGTGAATATGAGCCAAAAGGGTTTTGATCCACACGGTGACAACCTGAGCCAGTGGCTCAGGCGGTCGGTGGCGCTGTTCGGTTTCCCTGAGCGGTGTGGTTCGAATCCGGGTCTCACCATTCTTTTTAAAAAGTACTGTGTATATATATATATGACAGCGAAGAGATGGCATATATACTTAGTGCACTCTCTTCTATTCGCTAGCACCGATCGGCCTATCGGCGGGTGCTCTGGCCTTCTTCTCTACTGTGCTGGGTTCGAATCTTTCCCCTAGCACTTAGGGAAAAATATTTTTTTTGTGAGATTTTGATGTCCAAAAAATATGAGAAAAATATGGTAATTTTCATAAAAATACAAGGAATTTTATGGGATTGGTTTGGATATTAATTGAAGAAAATATAATGTAGTTTGTGAACAAATGGTATATTAAAGCTATGGTTCTAAGACACATACTCATGGGAATTTTCAAATTTATAAAGAGTTATTGAAATGAATTATTAGAAAGTATTTGACACAGAAGAATTTGTGGTGTGACATGATATTATAATTTTTACTTGAAGATATGGTGTAAAATATGAAGTACGAGTGTATGTTTGTAAAGTGCATGAGTCCATTGTATGATGATGGAGTTTAGAAACTTTGTTGATGAAATTGTTGGACTTGAATATGAAACTTGAGTTACAAGTATTCACCATGGATTTGTGAACAAATGAAGTTATGAATAAGAAAGAGTATGAAATTGTGACATGAAAGTGGTCATGACTTAAAGATTGTGAAATGAAATTTGAAATAGAGTAGCTAAGTCTCCCCGGCATTGAGAAATGAAATAAATTGAAATTAGACCAAGGTTGGTCATGTTGAACTAAAGGAATAAGTCCGGTTGATGGAGAGGCTAACTCTAGTGATTATTTTGTTCATGATTTTTATTGAAACTAAGGACTAGTGCATAGTGAAGACGTGATGAAAGTAAGAGAAAAACACTGAGTATGAGGGCCCTGGGTAGCGGCGAGAGCGTATCCCAGGAATTCCCATGACGAGTCTGGGTGAGGATACTGTTCCAGAGTACCGTCCCAGTGGCGACGCTCGTGGGATGTTTGAAGACTACGGGTGGTGTCATGTTTAAGGTGAGAGCGTATCCCAGGAATTCCCATGATGCGTCTGGGTGAGGATACTACTCCAGAGTGCCTAAACATGAGTTCGTAGGTCAGATAACATCTAGGATACTTACCGTAATTACAGTAGTAGATTAAATCATAACGGGGGATTGAACCCTATAAAGATGAAGAACGAATAAGGGCTTGCCCTCGGACCTATGTAGTATGGGATGCATAGAATCCGAACAAGTGCGCATTAGTGTCATGTAACTTAAGTAACTGCATTAAGGACTAAGTGCACAATCACAACACGACATCAATAGGGTAGTCCCTTTAGTTGAAATGTGACAAGTTTGTGTTTGCTAAATATGAAATGTTAAGTTATACTATTTCCGGCAAGCGAGGACGGCCGTGTATAATGATCGTCGGTTGAATAAACTGACGTACCCACAGTCTAACATGCAGGTAAATGTTATGCTAAAGATTAAAGAGGATTTGGATGCTTAAAGATTATATCAAGCTGTTGTACTTGTATTTAATTGTTGTATTTTACTTCCGCTGTGCAAAAGAAAGATGTAATTATGATGTAATCTCTGATGAATGATGAAAAGTTTTAATTTCCCTGTAAAAGTGTACTAAGAAAGTGAAAAGATCCTGTAGAACATCTCGAATTCAGTGTATTTGGGATTCGGGGCGTTACAGAGTGGTATCAGAGCCACGCTTTCTACACTTTCACACTTGTACAAATTTATAGGGAACGACACCCTAGAAGTGGACATTAGAGTGTGTGTTTGAATCTAGAGATTTAAATGTAAGTGACTTACATTTGTGTTGCTCTAAGATTTGTGATTTCTCCTCCCTATTTCTAAGATGGCTGATCACTTCGACCCTGCTGGAGGCGACGACTGGCACATCATTGAGGAAGAGTACCATCCTGGACAGGCAGATTCCGAGGACGAGTACTACCCTGGACAAGCTGATTCTGATGACGAGGAGTACCCTGAATCCCGAGAGATCACCCCACCTCCGGATTCATCTGATGATTCTTCTTCCGATGAAGAGGAAGTACCAGTTCCCAGTGGTCTTGTGGCTTCTCTTCAGAGGCAAGTGGAAACCCTGAAGGAGAGAGTTGGATTGTTGGAGGCTCAGCTGGAGAAGCGGAAGGCTGACTATTCTGTTCTTAGCCATCGGATTTGGGAACTTGAGAAGAAAAAGAACCTAACTGATGTGCTGAAGGATGAGGTTGATGAACTGCGGGAAGAACTTCGAGCAGCGAAGAGGACCCGTAGGAGTTAGAGTGTTGTGGCTTCTGTTTTCTTTCATTCTGATGTTTAGAGATGTTTTTAAATTCGAATGTATAAACTTTTGGAATTCAATGAAATGGAAGTTGGTTTAAATTCTTGTTATATACTTCGAATTTGACGGATCTTTTGCATCAGAATATGTCGAGAAGAGGAGCACGGAATGGGGAAGGTTTGGATCTGGAGACTGAGCTTGCTAGGGTCTACCAGACGTTGAATGCTGTGGCTCAGAACCAAGCTAGGGGGCCGGCAAATCCAGTGCCCGAGGCAATAAAGCTGGTGGAATCGTTCAAGAGAATGAAACCACCCGTGTTTGAGGGAAAGTCAGATCCAGATTCGGCTGACAACTGGATACGGCAAGTGGAGACCATCTTCGAGGTGTTGGAGACACCGGAGGGTAGCAAGGTCAAGTTGGCAACCTTGCAGCTGGAGAAGGATGCAGCGGTTTGGTGGCAATCTGTGAAGAGGACCATGGGAGGTCTGTTGTTTGGCTGGGAGGAATTTTTGGAGGAGTTCCGCAGCCATTATTTCCCCTCCGACGTCCAGGAGAAGAAGGCGATGGAGTTCCTGTCGCTTCAGCAAGGCAGCATGTCAGTGAGAGCCTATGAGACCAAGTTCACTCAGCTCTCCAGGTATGCTCCAGAGTTGGTGGCGGATGAGGCCAAGAAAGCTCGCAAGTTCGAGCATGGTCTGAGGCCTAGCTTGAGATCTCGTATGATACCCCTTGGTATCAGGAGGTTCGATAAGCTGGTCAAGAGGGCGGCAGCGACGGAGGCGGATATGGAGCAGTTCCATGTTGTTCAGAACAGGAGGAACAACTGGCAGCCCGGGAAGAGGCCTGCACATTCGGGGAGTTTCAGGGGGCAACCATCTGCACAGAGGTTCAAACCGACGGGGGCGAACGCTGTGAGTGTGGCTGGGAGGCCTGGAAACAATGTGGTGAGACCTTCTGCGATGACTTGCTACAACTGTGGTGAAACGGGACACTACAAATCTCACTGTCCCAAACTACAGGGTGGAAACAGCAACGCACCAACGCAGCAGGCTAGGAAGAGGCCGTACCAATCAGGGCGAGTATTTGCCTTGACGGAAGCTGATGCTGAGGAGGCAGATCAGGTCATCTCTGGTACGAGGACTGGTGTTTAGAGTCTTTGTCATTCCCTTTCCCTTTGTTTAGTGAGGCTGTTATGTAATGATGTATATTATGTAACAGGCGAACTCTATCTTAATGGAATTAAAGCTGTCGTATTGTTTGATACTGGATCCTCTCATACTTTTGTGTCTCCAAAGTTTGCTAAAGCGTTGGGAGTTGAACCAAAGATTTTCCCAGGCAAGATCTTATCAGTAGCTACTCCGTCAGGGGAAACTTTAACCACTGATCGGTATTATGCTGATTGCGAGATTGTGATTGGGGATAGAATCTTTGGCATTGATCTGATCGAACTGACTATCTTGGGAGTCGATGTTATCATTGGCATTGATTGGATGTCGGTGTACAGTGCAAGCATCGAGTGTAAGGCCAAGACGGTGACAGTGAAGGCTCCAGGTGGACCTGAAGTCGTGTTCCAAGGGAAGCGGAAATGTTCTAAGCTGGTGGCTACTATCCGCAAGGAAGAGACTCCTGTGGAAGTGCAAGGGATTCCTGTGGTTCGGGACTATCCGACTGTGTTCTTGGAAGATTTTCCTGGGTTACCCCCGCATCGTGATGTAGAGTTCAGCATCACTGTTCAACCGGGAAGTGCACCCATTTCTAAGGCACCTTATAGGATGGCTCCAGTGGAACAGGATGAGGTGAAACGGCAGATTGAGGAACTGTTGGGAAAAGGCTTTATTCAACCTAGTGCGTCACCTTGGGGAGCACCAGTGCTTTTGGTAAAGAAGAAGGATGGATCGATGAGGATGTGCATCGATTACCGGGAGCTGAATAAGGTCACTGTTCAGAATAAGTATCCGATTCCTCGAATTGATGACTTGTTCGATCGTCTGCAAGGAGCAGCTGTATTCTCCAAAATAGATCTTCGATCAGGTTACCACCAAGTTCGAGTGAAAGCTGAAGATGTGCATAAGACTGCATTTAGAACTCGGCATGGGCATTACGAATTCTTAGTTATGCCATTCGGAGTGACGAATGCACCTGCAATCTTCATGGACTTGATGAACAGAGTTCTGAGGCCGTTTATTGATTCTTTCGTCGTGGTGTTTATCGACGATATTCTCGTGTACTCCAAGTCTGAGGAGGAGCACACGGAGCATCTGGCAGCAGTTTTGCAGAAGTTGGAGGAGCAACAGTTGTATGCCAAGTTATCCAAGTGTGATTTTTGGAAATCTGAAGTGGCATTCCTAGGTCACATCCTTTCTAAGGAGGGAGTGGCAACTGATCCTCAGAAGATAGAGGCAGTGAGAGACTGGGCAAGGCCTACTACAGTGAAGGAAGTCAGAAGTTTCCTTGGGATGACTGGATATTATCGGAGATTCATTCAAGGTTATGCTCAGATAGCTGTACCGCTTACAGGGCTGACCAAGAAGAATGTGAGCTTCAAGTGGACCGAGCAATGTGAGGCGAGTTTTCAGGAGTTGAAAGATAGACTGACTACTGCACCTATTTTGGCTTTGCCTAGAGCTGGTGTTGAGTATGACGTTTATAGCGATGCTTCACATTGGGGGCTTGGTTGTGTCTTAATGCAAGAAGGAAGAGTAATCGCTTATGGGTCTAGGCAACTACGACCACATGAGAAAAATTATCCGACTCATGATCTGGAGTTGGCTGCGATTATTTTTGCTTTGAAGCAATGGAGGCACTACGTGTACGGTGAGAAGCTGAATATGTACACGGATCACAAGAGCTTGAAGTATATATATCAGCAGAGGGATCTCAACTTGAGGCAGCGGAGATGGTTGGAAGTACTCGAGGATATGCGACCTGAGATCAAGTATCATCCTGGAAAAGCTAATGTTGTGGCTGATGCACTTAGCCGCAAGAGCAGTTTGGCCTGTTTGATTACGACTCAGAGGCATCTGATTGAGGAGCTGGACCGAGCTGGTATTGAGGTTGTCTTGCAAGGATTGGGAGCATCTTTGGCTCAGTTGAGGCTTCAGCCTACTCTGAATACAAGGATCATTGCAAGTCAGGAAGTTGATGCTGATATTCTGGAGATGAAGGAGCAGGTTGGTGCTGGCAGGTTGCCCGGTTTTCAGATCAGGGATGGAGTGCTGTGGTTCGGAGACAGGCTGTGCGTTCCAAATCAGGCGGACCTGAAAGAGAGTATTCTTCAGGAGGCGCATGCTACTCTTTTGTCTGTACATCCTGGGAGTACTAAGATGTACAAGGACATCAAGCAGCATTTCTGGTGGTCAGGTTTGAAGCGGGATGTGGCTGAATTTGTCGCGAAGTGTGAGGTTTGTCAGCAAGTCAAAGCCGAAAATCAGAGACCCGGAGGTCTATTACAGCCGTTACCTATTCCGGAATGGAAGTGGGATAACATCAGTATGGATTTCATCACGGGATTGCCTAAGAGTCCTAAAGGCAATGATGCAATTTGGGTTATAGTCGATCGACTTACCAAGTCCGCTCACTTTTTGGCGATGAAACTCACTGCTTCAATGGACAAGTTGGCTGAGATGTATGTTGGTGAGATTGTCCGACTTCATGGCGTTCCTTCGACCATTGTGTCTGATCGAGATGCGCGGTTTACTTCGCATTTCTGGAGGAGTCTTCAGGCAGCTTTGGGTACCAAGACGGATTTCAGCACTGCTTTTCATCCGCAAACCGATGGGCAGACCGAGAGAGTCAATCGTATTCTTGAGGATATGCTTCGGTGTTGTATACTAGACTTTGGAGGCAGTTGGGAAAGGCATTTACCTTTGGTGGAATTTGCTTACAACAACAGTTTTCAGGCTAGCATTGGGATGGCGCCGTACGAAGCTCTGTATGGCAGGAAGTGCAGGACTCCTGTGTGTTGGTATGAAGTAGGGGAGCGTCAGTTGTTTGGTCCTGAGCTTGTGCAACTGACTTCTGAGAAGATTGATCTGATCAGGAAAAGGTTGGTGGAAGCTCAGAGCAGGCAGAAAAGCTATGCAGACAACCGGAGAAGGGACCTTGAGTTTGAGGTTGGTGATTTCGTCTTTCTGAAGGTATCACCCAGCAAAGGTGTGGTTCGTTTTGGCAAAGGCGGGAAGTTAGCCCCGAGGTTTATAGGCCCGTATAAGATATTGAAAAGGATCGGGAAAACGGCTTACCGGCTTGAATTACCGGAAGAGTTGTCTCAGGTGCACAATGTCTTTCACGTGTCTATGCTGAGAGGTTATATTCCAGACCCGAGTCATCATTTGCCTGAAGTGCCGGAAGGTTTGCAGTTAGACCTGAATTACATCGAGTCTCCTGTTGAGATTGTTGACCGTAGGGAGAAAGTCTTGAGGAATAAGACGATACCGATGGTCAAGGTAGTCTGGAGAAACCACTTGGTTGAAGAGGCTACTTGGGAATCTGAGGAGAGGATGTTGAAGGACTATCCTGAGCTTTTTGCTTGATTGTATTTTTGTACCTTTTGTTTTGTTGTGTGTGTTGTATTTTGTTTGTTTTCCTCGCTCTTGATTGTAGTTCCGGGGACGGAACTATTCTAAGGAGGGAGTGCTGTAATACCCCGATTTTTCAATAAATGAAAAAAATTATTTATTTTGCACGTGTTGTGCACGTGCAATATATTGTTGGATTATTTTATCATGATGAGTATGTTTAAATATATTTTTCTCAAATTATTTTAGTACAAAAAGCCTTCTTTAAAAGCCTTATTTGAATTAATTAAAAAGCCTTTTCTTAAAAAGCCCAAAAGCATTTTTATTTTAATTATTTTTATAAATTATCTTTGGCCCAAAAAGAAAGCCCATGAATTAATTTATTTTAATTAAACTTGTCATGTAGAAGACTTTTCTTAACAAAATTATTTTTATACAATTTTGAAATGTACAAATTTGGCCTAGTTGCATGCACGTGCACTACACGTACACGTGCATTGCACATTTCTTATGCTTGGCCGGGTATCCTTCTTTTGGGAGGGAAAGTTGAAATTTTGGTGTGGAGAACATGGGGGTAGTTTCAAGGAGGTGGGTAGTTTTCCTAACTCCTACTTGAATCTAAGCCTTTCATTTTGCAACCACCAAGATGATCTTAGCCCTCCATTTCCCTCATTTTTTTGTATAAATACCCCCCCTTTCTCATGGCTAATTTTCATATGCAAAGTGTAAATTCTAAAGCAAATAGTATTATAATTGTGAGTTATAAAAGATAAGAGAGTGTGTGGTTTTTTTTGGTTGCTTGGAGCTTTCGGCCAAGAGAAGGAGCATTCGGCTAGGAGCATTTCGGTGGGGAGCTTGAGGAAGCATTCGGCATTTGGTTGGAGGCTTGGAGTGGTGCATTCTTTTGGCTAGGAGGAGGTGTTCTCATCTACTTGATTGCTTTTGTTGTGTTTCTCTCCAATTGAGGTGGGTAAAACAATTCATGTTTCTAATATAGGGTTCATGCTAGTATATTGATGACACTATACATGGAAAATACTAATAAGAGACCACTCTAATTAAGAAGTTAGTATGTGAATGGCTTAGAATGGTGTGATAAATTGTGTATGTAAATTGCTTGCATGAAATTATACCATATGAAGCACTTACTATGATTATTTAGTTTAATTGAACAATGATGCAATGTGACTAGCATGATGTGTGAAAGCCTTTTATTAATTACTTGCAAATTGTGTGGTTGAGACATGACAATTGAAAAAGACATTAACACTAGGGGAATTGAATAGAAAAGTATATTAAATACTTCGAATCCATGTGTAGAAGTGGCATGAATGAACCAAAGAATTGCTTGTTGTCATCAAATTAGAAATGTACCAAAATTAGTAATTGTTGAGTTTCACCTATTCATGTGCTATATGAATTCTTTGACTAGTATGAGTATGGGAAAATCCAAGTTGTCTTGTGTTGTGAATGAAGATTAATGACCAGTAATTTATCATGAAAAATTTTGGGATAAAAGAGAGATTAGAAGAACAATCGATTATTTTCAATGTCGAAAAATAAAAGATTTGCTAGTTTTAATTAAAATAATTAATTTGGGTGGAGAAAAATGTGTTTTAGTGCAAGAATTTATTTTACAATTACTGTTTTGAAGATGGAATAAAGAAGATTAAATCTGGAATTTTTCAGTGGTTTATATGAAGGCAATATGAATCAATTGTTTGAACATCGAGTTAATTTCAAAAGAAACAGTGTGAATATGAGCCAAAAGGGTTTTGATCCACACGGTGACAACCTGAGCCAGTGGCTCAGGCGGTCGGTGGCGCTGTTCGGTTTCCCTGAGCGGTGTGGTTCGAATCCGGGTCTCACCATTCTTTTTAAAAAGTACTGTGTATATATATATATGACAGCGAACAGATGGCATATATACTTAGTGCACTCTCTTCTATTCGCTAGCACCGATCGGCCTATCGGCGGGTGCTCTGGCCTTCTTCTCTACTGTGCTGGGTTCGAATCTTTCCCCTAGCACTTAGGGAAAAATATTTTTTTTGTGAGATTTTGATGTCCAAAAAATATGAGAAAAATATGGTAATTTTCATAAAAATACAAGGAATTTTATGGGATTGGTTTGGATATTAATTGAAGAAAATATAATGTAGTTTGTGAACAAATGGTATATTAAAGCTATGGTTCTAAGACACATACTCATGGGAATTTTCAAATTTATAAAGAGTTATTGAAATGAATTATTAGAAAGTATTTGACACAGAAGAATTTGTGGTGTGACATGATATTATAATTTTTACTTGAAGATATGGTGTAAAATATGAAGTACGAGTGTATGTTTGTAAAGTGCATGAGTCCATTGTATGATGATGGAGTTTAGAAACTTTGTTGATGAAATTGTTGGACTTGAATATGAAACTTGAGTTACAAGTATTCACCATGGATTTGTGAACAAATGAAGTTATGAATAAGAAAGAGTATGAAATTGTGACATGAAAGTGGTCATGACTTAAAGATTGTGAAATGAAATTTGAAATAGAGTAGCTAAGTCTCCCCGGCATTGAGAAATGAAATAAATTGAAATTAGACCAAGGTTGGTCATGTTGAACTAAAGGAATAAGTCCGGTTGATGGAGAGGCTAACTCTAGTGATTATTTTGTTCATGATTTTTATTGAAACTAAGGACTAGTGCATAGTGAAGACGTGATGAAAGTAAGAGAAAAACACTGAGTATGAGGGCCCTGGGTAGCGGCGAGAGCGTATCCCAGGAATTCCCATGACGAGTCTGGGTGAGGATACTGTTCCAGAGTACCGTCCCAGTGGCGACGCTCGTGGGATGTTTGAAGACTACGGGTGGTGTCATGTTTAAGGTGAGAGCGTATCCCAGGAATTCCCATGATGCGTCTGGGTGAGGATACTACTCCAGAGTGCCTAAACATGAGTTCGTAGGTCAGATAACATCTAGGATACTTACCGTAATTACAGTAGTAGATTAAATCATAACGGGGGATTGAACCCTATAAAGATGAAGAACGAATAAGGGCTTGCCCTCGGACCTATGTAGTATGGGATGCATAGAATCCGAACAAGTGCGCATTAGTGTCATGTAACTTAAGTAACTGCATTAAGGACTAAGTGCACAATCACAACACGACATCAATAGGGTAGTCCCTTTAGTTGAAATGTGACAAGTTTGTGTTTGCTAAATATGAAATGTTAAGTTATACTATTTCCGGCAAGCGAGGACGGCCGTGTATAATGATCGTCGGTTGAATAAACTGACGTACCCACAGTCTAACATGCAGGTAAATGTTATGCTAAAGATTAAAGAGGATTTGGATGCTTAAAGATTATATCAAGCTGTTGTACTTGTATTTAATTGTTGTATTTTACTTCCGCTGTGCAAAAGAAAGATGTAATTATGATGTAATCTCTGATGAATGATGAAAAGTTTTAATTTCCCTGTAAAAGTGTACTAAGAAAGTGAAAAGATCCTGTAGAACATCTCGAATTCAGTGTATTTGGGATTCGGGGCGTTACATAAGTAGCCGAGCTACATCGACGGATTTCGAATTCGGGTCCCAATACAAACATTCCCTTATTGGTCGGAGGCTTTCTAATAAGAACAATTCATATTTTCTAATTTCTTTAACCCTCTTTTCCCTAATCTCACCTATTAAGGTTAATAATAATAATGAAACTCAACTACACCTCCGAACCCATCAAATTCTCACCTCTATATCGCTCAGGCATTTCACCGAATACCCGGCGTGCACAAAACTTATATTTTCATTCTCCATCTTTTCCATTAACTTCTAAGTCTACAAAATCCATTCTAAATTCATATTAATACTCTCACACTACTCCACAACCTCCCATACAATTTCTAAACTCGCTAGAAGCAAGTTTCTTACTCCACTTCACATATTCTAAAATTTGGCTTTATGCCAAAATTAGAACTTCATGATTTCACCATGATATGCACCAATCCTAACTTCTAATGTGTTCTATATACTCTCTTTTACCAACCCCAAACCCTAATTTATTAACAACTTGCAATTTATCTAACAATCCACTAATTCCTCAAATCTACCACTTCCAACATCTCTAAATCACTCTTCCATAATAACCCTACTCAATAAAACTAAACACACTAAATTTTATACGAATAAATAAAATATGGTATACCTTTTCGGAATTCTTTCGAAAATCCGATGCTACCACGTTGTAGAGAACCCTTCAATTAGCCATCCCATGGAATTAATTTGGAAATTATGAAGAAATGAGAGTGGATTTGGTTGGGATCGCTGATGCCGAATGGGTTTCGGTATGGATCGGGAGAGAAAAGAACCGAGAAGAAGAAGAAGAATGGGGGGGGGGGGTTTATAAGAAAATAATTTCCGAACTGATCCACTGTGAAAAATATTTACCAAACTGATCCACTTTCGAAAATATTTACCCAAAGTTAGTCCATAACTGGTCCACTTTCGAAAATATTTGGGTTGAGGACAAATTATACTAAGGTGTTCTCCCATTATAGTAGTAGAGATAAAATTATAATAATAATAATATTTTTATAAATGGATATTTACAAATAGACCCCTAGACCTCCAAAATATTTCAAGTAAACCCCAACTCTTTTCTCTAATAGCACCAACAATACAAAATACATTGCAATTATCTCGCAATAATCCTTCAAAATTATAAAATAAAATAAACAATAATTATTCACATAAAATCTCAACTCACGGCTTCAATATATAGCAATAATACCAATCTACCATAAATATCCATACCGATATCAATATTTAAATAAAATATATCAAAAATAATTTTCACCACTCAAAATATATAAAAACAGACATTTTCGATATTTTAAAAATTCGAGGTGTTACAATGAAGCAATGAGATAGATCGAAGTGAGGCATCGAAGAAGAAGGAAAACAGTCAGCAGAAGCAAACAGGTGGAGTTGCGGTCGACCGTACTTGGGGTCGATCGACCGCTCCGACTGCACAGGGTTTCCGAGAGGGGAACGGTCGATCGACTGTTGTGTACGGTTGACCAACCGCAGCGTTGATGGATTATTTGGGTCGGGTCTTGGAGATTCAAGAGAAGCCCAACTTTGTCTTCAAGTCAGATCGTACGGCACCCAATGCAGGGTTATCTCTTTAGCAGTAATCGGATGGTTAATGTATCAAGTGTATCAAACTAGAGTTTCTCTAGATCTATAAATACAATGTAAACGACTCCTAGAACGATATGATTCTATTGAGTGCCGAATAGAAGAAGAGAGTACTTCATATGAGAGGGTGAGAGAGTTTCTCCATTCTAAGCAATGAGAGGGTGAGAGAGTTTCTCCATTCTAAGAAGCAACCAAGTTCCAGTTAGGCTTGATAGATGGTCGTAATAAGAATTGCAATATTCTTGTATCTTTTCTAATTGAAATAATATCTTGGTTCTTCCTCCCCTAGATTAAGGCAAAAGCCCCAATCGGGACAATTCTTGTGTGCTTTGTGTGATTGGTGTGATCTAATTTTTCTTGGTGGTTTGCGTTGATTGTGTCGAAGATTCAACAAGATCCTCAGTTTTCCTAACAGGTATTACCATAAACCGGGTCATATAATGCGTAGTTATAAAGCTCTTATGAAGAAAAAGCAAGAACAATTAAAGCAAGCCAATGTGGTAGCGGAGTAAAAAAGGCTTGAAAAGTTATGTTTGTTAGCAAGAGTGGAGTTGGATACATGAGATTGGTGCAATGATTCAGGTGCTTTATTTCATTGCACTTCGATAAGGCAGGTGTTTGAGGAGATGTGACCGTGGGTAATGGTCAGCGGTGTCTTGTGAGTAGAACCAGAATAGTTTGCATGAAAGCTGGCGCTTGTAAGCAGGTTGTTTTACGAGAGGCAATGCATGTACCAAACTTAAGAGAAAATCTTATCTTTTACAAGAAGGCTCGATAAAGAGGGGTTGTCGATAACATTTGGTAGTGATGAGTTGTGTATAACCGTAGGTGTAAAGGTTATAGTAAGTGGAAGTGTGATAGGTTGCTGCACTTGCTTAGAAATGAGGTGTGTGCATCTGCTGTAGTTAACTCTCAGTCAGAATCATGATATAGGTTGTGTGAGGTACAGTTGAGATCTAAGTTGTGGGGGCGGGTCTAAAGGTTGCATATCTAGTGAGTGTTGATGGTCATGGTGAGAAGGATTCTAGAGGAGAGCAAGAGTTTGATGTCATGAAGGTATGATGGGTGTGTATGCCCAACCACGTGGTGGATGGGCCGGAGGTACTTTTCATGTGAGTGAAGGATAGTCGGTCTTTCACAATGAGAGAGACGCTAGAAGAGGTAATGCAACCAAAGTACAACTTTTTTTTAGCGCTGTTTTGATCCAAGTAGGAAATTGTTGAAATTTTTTGGATTAAAATGCAAATTTTGGATCTAAGTGTAAAATAGGTTCAAAGACGGGAGCTAAAGAATTTTGTCAAGAGGAAAATTAAGGAATCAGTAGTTCTCGAATTACTTGCGGCAGAATAATCACCAAAATTTTCAGGAATTAATTATTTGACTGAGTTTATTCAAAAACCAAAACAGTATATATTAGTTTTGGGTTATTCGATTTTGGAGAAGTCAAAATTTGAAATCATAAATTGAAGGCAACCAATTAAGTTCTTGGTTTCTCGTCTGTCGTAGCAATTGTTTAAGACTTTAGTGCTCCAAAGACACATATTATTTAAAGAATTTCTTCTCAGGTGAAAAGTTAATGAAGTTACATAGTTTGTTAAGACAATTCGCCACACCTCAAAGCAGTATAGAATATTTGTACACATTTTTGTTGCCAATTGAAGGCAGTTTTCCAATTTTATCATCTACAATTTATAAAGAAGACCCAATATGAGATTATCGGTCAACGGAGGATGGGGTGAAGGGGGTCAAATAAATATCGTTAAGGCATGGGCTAGCAATAACATGCTTTTCAAGGTGAGTTTGGTTCAGTTTGTCTATTTACTCACCATTTATCCTATCACCCATTTACCTATTTATCCATAAATTATAATTCATTAGTTTCTTTATCCATTAGCCCCCAACAACCCATTTAAATTTGTCATGACAAAATAAATAAATTTGGACTTCCAATTCTTTCATATGTAAATATTTATGCTATTTGGCCTTTAAACAATTTTTTTACGTAATGTTTTTATAAATACATTTGGTATGAATTAAAGTATTTTCTGCCTAAAGAGAGATTACTTAACCATATTTTTTTGGGAAAAAAATTATATTTATTAAAACTTAAATTCAATTATTTAATAAATATTTTGAAAATATTTGTTGCATAACTTAGTTCATTATTGTTACTTAAAATAAATTCATTCCTAAATAATTTTGGTAAATATATGAAATATAATCAACAAGCCTATTTTTATAATATTTTTCTGAAACAATTATATAACTTTTTTTTTCTAATTAATTTAACTTACCCTCTTAAACCCTTCCTAAAACCTATAACCCCCCCCCCCCCCCCCCAAAAAAAAAAAAAAAAAAAAAACTCCCCTATTAAAACTGAAAATTCAATTATTTAATAAATATATTAAAAATATTTTTTGCATAATTTAGTTTATTTTTTCCAGAAAATAAATCCTTTCATAAATTATGATATATAAATTTATGAAATACAATCTACAAAAACCTATTTATTTATTTCCATATACAAATTTACTTGTGCCCAAAGTTTGTTAATTAAAGAGAAAAATATTTATATTATTTTCTTTCCTAATTAATCTAACCAACCCTCTTAAACCCTTCCTAAAACCTAATCCCCCCCCCCCCCCCACACACACACACAAAACAATTAAAAATTAAAATTTAATTATTTAAAAAGTATTTTAAATATTTTTTGAAAAATTTATTTTACTTTTTTTGCTTAAAATAATTCCTTCTCTAAATCATGTTATATAAACTAATAATTTACAAGTGCGATGCAAGTTTTAATAAATATATATTTTTTGAAGTATATTTATCTCTATATATAATGAGAGAGTCGGAGTTGCAAGTTGGTGCTGTCTGTGCAATGCACATTTTAATAACGAGTTGGAGTTGTATCAGGGCCAGCCCTGCCCTTGAGGCCGGTGAGGCGGCCTCCTCAGACCCCCGGATAATTTGCAATTTTAGAGGCCCCAAATTTATAATTCCCTTGTAAATATAGGCACATATTTTGCGCGTAAAAAAAATATCTTTATTAGGGGCCCCAAAAAATAAATATTTAGGCATTTAGAATTTTGTTTAAATTATTTGGGTTTGGACTTTGATTGAATTTGAGGCTTTAAATTTTGATGATTTAAAAACAAATCAACATTTAAATCAATAGAAACTCAAACCCGAAACCCACATTCAAATTCAAACACGAAACATGTACCTTCAACCTAAAACTCAAAACCTACATTTAAAACAAACCCTCTTTGGCACTTTCTTCTCAGTTATTCGATGATATATATTTTGTATATTTTGCTTTGAACAATGTGCAAATTTTTTGTATACATATTTTTTTTTAATATATGGGGGGGCCCAATTTCGAGAGTTCGCCTCTGGCCCCGAAAACTCAAGGTCGGCCCTGAGTTGTATGTTCGATACATGTAAGTTAGAGTTTTACGTGCAATGCATGTTTTAATAAATATGTTACGTGCGATACACGTAGGCTAGAGTTGTCTGTGCGATACACGTTCCAATAAAGAGATGGAATTGTACGTGCGATATACGTGAGTTGGAGTTTTCCGTGCGATTGCATGTTTTAATAAATATATATTTTTAAAGTAAAGAATATACTGGGAGAGTTTGAGTTGCATGTGCGATGCACGAGTTTGTTTAAAGTAAAGAATATAATGGGAGAGTTGAAGTTGCATGTGCACGGGCTTTCTTTGTTACAAATGGGATTTGTTTGGTGACAAACTCTCTCATTAAATTGTATAGATAGAGATATATGAAATACAATCTACAAGCCTATTTTTGTTTTGGTTTTTTAATAAAATTGTGCGTAGTACACATTTTAGTTAAATAGGAATCCCTGCTTTTTCTCTCCTTTCTCTGTTTCAAAATAGAGAAAGAAGATAGGGTGTAGACTCTCTCTCCTATTAGTATATAAGATATAGATATAATTTTTTAAAGTAAAGAATATAATGGGAGAGTACGTGCGATGCACAAGTTTGTTTAAAGTAAAGAATATAATGGGAGGGTTGGAGTTACCTTGTGCAAATTGCACAGCCTAAAATAGTTTTGAGGGGCTCATATAATTATATAGAATTCTCAAAAAATGTGAGAGAATTGGGAGAAACTTATGAATATCATTCTTACTGTAATTACTGAAAACTTCTCACACAAGCAGATGGTTTAGAGAATCACTGCTAAACCATAATGTTATACAATCGAATATTACTAAAACTGTGCACGGGGGGGGTGGGGAGATTTTGTGAAATTAGGAAAGGGAGAGGGGGAAGAAACTGTGTTTGGGGGATTGAGATTTTAATTTTGTTTTGGTTTTTTAACAAAATTGTGCGTAGTTCACATGTTAGTTACATATGAATCCCTACTTTTTATCAAAATTGAGAAAGAAGAGAGAGGTAGACTCTCTCTCATATTAGTACTAGTATACCTCTGTGCAAAATTTGTACAGACTTTACCAAAAGATATATTATACAACTTGTTCCATGTATAATTATAATCCGGTATATCTGTAACACCTCGAATTCCAAAATACACTGAATTCGAGATTCCACAGGATCTTTACACTTCATTTAGTACAATTTTACAAGGAAATTAAAACTTTTCACTTTTCCATCAGAGTTACATGAAATCTTTACACTTTACATTTTACAGCGAAAGCATATATCACAATAATTTACATGAAATGACAACGGAAGCAATTTACAACATTTGTACAAGAGTACAACAATGAATAATCTCTAAGCATCAATTCTCCTTTAACCTTTATCAAGCCATTTATCCTGCATACAAAACTGTGGGTACGTTAGTTTATTCAACCGACAAAAATTATACACGGTCATCCTCTCTATGCCGGAAACAGTATAACGATTCTCATTTCTTAACAAATCACAAACTTGTTCACAAACAAAACTAAAGGGACTATCCTGTTGATGTCGTGTTGTGATTGTGCACATAGTTCTTAATGCAATTATCATGTTATATGACACTAATGCGCACTTGTTCGGATTCTATGCATCCCATACTACATAGGTCCGAGGGCAAGCCCTTAATCGTACTTCATCTTATAGGGTTCAATCACTCGCCATGATTTAAACTACTACGGTAACTACGGTAAGTATCCTAGATGTCTTATGACCTATGGGCCCATGTCTAGGCAGTCTGGAGGGGAATCCCACACACTAACACAACGCATCGAGCAGGCAGACTATGGACAATTTAGCCTCCGCCATGGAACAATGACACCACCCATAGCCACTCAAACACCCCACAAGCGTCGCCACCGGGACGATAATTCTGGAGTAGTGCCCACGCCATGTCATGACGCATCAAGCAGGCAGTCTGTGGATCACTCTCACACCGCTAATCCGATGGCCCTCATACTCGTGTTTTTCTCTTACTTTCATCACATCTTCACTATGTGTCTAGTCCTTAGTTTATTAGAATCATAAACAAAATCAATCCTCTAGAGTTAGCCTTTCCACTATACCGGACTTAATTCTTTATTCAACACGACCCAAATCTTGGTCTTTTCATTTCAATTCATTTCTTTCCAATGCCAGTATGAGGCTTAGCTACACTCTAATTCTCAATTTCAATTCACAATTTCACAAAAATAGAGCCTTTCAAGATCTTAAGTTCATGTTTCATATTCACAGTAGATTTTCCTTTTCATGTTCATAGCTTTCGCAATCATAAAACTTTTCATAAATTCAATAGAATGAATTACTTCACTTCATGTGCAATTTCGTGCAAAGACAAATAGAATTTACCCCCTTTTTTTTCTAAATTGTCACAACCAGTTTTTATTCATCAACAGTAGATACATAATCTTTATTATAAAGCAAATCTAGAATTCTGAGATGTCGAAGACGGATCTGGGCAGTCGACTCAGAACATACTCAGTCGACTTGTTCAGCAAAAAAAAAATATTCAAGAAAAGTTTCGGGATAGTCGACTGCTGCACATGACCAGTCGGCTGTTCCGCAGTGTTTAAAGTTCTAAAATATCAATTACAGGGCAGTCAACTATTTCTCAAACCAGTCGGCTGTTCAGCAGGGTTTTGATTCGAAAACTTATAATGTTCAGGACAGTCGACTGCTACATCTATTCGGTCGACTGATCAGAGTTAAATTTCGAATTAAGGATGTAATGCCCCAATTTTCATTTATAAAAATTATTTATTTATTTTGCACATAGTGTGCACGTGCAATTTTTGTAGTATGAAATCTTATAATTATTTTTATTATGGATGATGTGTGTTCTTTAATTATTTTTATAATTGCCTTTTTCAAATAAACTTAAGCCCTTTCTTTTTTAAAGCCCAAATTAATTTTATTTATTATCTTTTTATAAACTATTATTTTGGCCCATTAACTAAAGCCCATGAGCTATTTTTATTTTTAATACAACTTGTAATGTAGAACACATTTTAAAGATTATTTTTATGAAAAATATAATGTACAATTTTTAAATGGAGACAAATGCATGCACGTGCATTGCACGTACACGTGCAAATGCACATGGAGCATGGCCGGTTTTGATCTTTAGGAGGGAAAAAAATGAAAATTCAAGTGGAGTCATGGGTGGTGGTTACTTGATCATGGTTGGTTATTGTAACACCTCCTTGAATCCTAGCCCTTTGTTTCTAACTCCTAGTTTAATCCTAGCCTTCCATTTACCCAAATTTTTAGTATAAATACCCCCCCCCCCCTTTGCCTAGTTATTTTGTACTAATTATTCCTCCAAACCTATAGTTTAAAATACATTATTAGTAGTATAGAAAGTGAGTAAAAGATTGAGAGTTATGTGGGGAGTTTGTGCTTGCATCAACAAGGAGAGGCCGGCATCAAGGGGAGGCTCGGGTTTGGCATTTTTGGGAGCTTGTGTGCGCGTCGACGAGGAGGAGGATCGCTCTCTTGGCAAGGACATTTGTTTAGGAGGTGTTGCAAATTGTAGTCTCTCCAATTAAGGTGGGTAATTTTCCGTATTTCTAATTAGGAAGCATGTTAGATTTGAATTGAAATGATGATGCATGAAAAAGATTAATAAGAGTAAATTTTTAATCGAAAAAATGGCTTATTGATTGATCGAAATGTTGATATGCAACTTGTAGGTGGTTCTATCATTAAATTTAAGTTGTGTGTAAATTGATTATAGCCATGGATTGCCTAAAGAAAAATTTATTGTTAGCATCAAAGACAATATGCAAATGTTAGTAGGCAAAAAAAAGTTGTTTCATGCGCTTGAACGTACTTTTGTAATAATGTTGCAATGAATGATTTAAAATATGGTTTGTGGGTTTGTGGAATGAATAAAAACAGAAAATTGATGTAGGGATTATTGAAATTAAAATTTGATAAGAAATGTCGAAAAAGAAACATATTAGTTGTAGCTTGTAATTCGAATTAAGTGTATGGAAAATATGTGTTAATTATTGAAAAAATTATTTTTAATATACTGGAGTATAAATTATGATGGGAATAGTCAATCTGGAAATTTACAGCAAGTTTAGTAAGAGTAAAATCAAATGAGAGGCTCTTGAACATCGAAATGTTTTAATAAAGAGAGGGGATTAATTGAATTAGAGTTCGAGTTGAACTATGACAACCTGAGCTTATAGCTCAAGTGGTCAGGATGCTCTAAATCACAACAGTGTGGTGCGGGTGTCTCACAGGTTGTTGATTCGAATCCCATTAGCACCATAAAATTGTTTTGTATTTTTGAAAAGAATAAGGTTGCAGCCGAGAGCATGTATAGCTCTCAGCGCCCCTTTATATCGCCTAGCGCGATTGGCCTAGTGGTCTGTGCTTGCAACTTGTTTCTCGGGGGTTGTGGGTTCGAATACTGGTCTCGGCCAGTATTAAATTGTGGGAAAAAATATTTTTTTGGGTGTTTTTGATGATTAAAAAATTATGAAAAAAATATGATTATTATCCTAAAAATATGTGAGACTTATGAAAAATAATTTGGGAATTATTTACATGAAATAGAGTATATTTTTTAGAACAAATGTACAAATTAGAACTATAGTTCCACACTGGTATTTTTATGAAAGTTGTACCTTGAAAAAGGACTCGAAATAAAATGTTAGAAAAGAAATACGAATAAGAAAGAAATTATATGATGTGAAGTGATGTAAAGTGATGTGAATTATTCTCATTGGAGAATAGTGTGACAATTATGAATTGTGAATATTCTTTTGACCATATAATTAGTGGTGTGACTTTAATGTGGAAATGATATTTGATGAAATACATGATGAATAATTGAATTCCATGTTTGGTTATGGACTCATGAATAATTTAGAAATCGTGATTGGAAAAGAGAAATATTTTTGAGTATGACAACTCAAATATGTGAATTTATGAATTGAAATTGAAAATTAGAGTGTAGCCAAAACTCACACCGGCAAGTGAAAGTAATGAATAATTATGATTATTGATATTTGAAAAGACCAGTTTGGGTCATTGTGAAATGAAAAAAATAAGACCGGTAGTAGTGAGAGGACTAACTTTAAGAGAATTATTTTGTCATGATTTCATTAAACTAAGGGTTAGTTACATAGTGAAGATGTGATGAAAATAAGAGAAAAACATTGAGTATGAGGGCCATTGGATTGGCGGCGAGAGAGTATCCCAGGATGTCCGATGATGAGTCATGATAGGGCGTGGATACTGCTCCAGAGTACCGTCCCGGTGGCGACGCTCGTGGGGTGTTTGACGACTGCGTGTGGTGTCATGTCTATGGTAGGAGCTGAATTACCACAGGATGCCTGCATGATGAGTCATGTGTCAGTGCGTTGGGATTCCCTCCAGGGTCCCCAGACATGAGTTCGTATGTCAGAAAACTTCTAAGATACTTACCGTAGTTAAAGTAGTAGATTAAGTCATGACGAGGGATTGAACCCTACAAGATGAAGAACGATTAAGGGCTTGCCCTCGGACCTATGTAGTATGGGATGCATAGAATCCGAACAAGTGTGCATTAGTGTCATATAATATAAATAATTGCATTAAGGACTAAGTGCACAATCACAACACGACATCATTAGGGTATTCCCTTTAGTTTGATATGTGACAAGTTTGTATTTGTTAAATATGGAAAATCAGTTATACTGTTTACGGCATATAGAGGATGGCCATGTATAATGTTCGTCGGTTGAATAAACTGACGTACCCACAGTTCTGTATGCAGGGTAAATGACATGATAAAGATGAAAGAGGAACATATGCTTAGAGATTATTCAATGTTGTTGTACCTTTATATAAATGTTGTAAATTTGCTTCCGCTGTACAATGTAAAATGTAAAGTTTTCTTATAAACTCTGATGTAAAGTAAAAAGTTTTAATTTTCTTGTAAAATTGTACTAAATGAAGTGTAAAGATCCTGTGGAATCTCGAATTCAGTGTATTTTGGAATTCGGGGCGTTACAGAGTGGTATCAGAGCCACGCTTCACACTTGTACAAATTTATAAGGAACAATACCCTAGAAGTGGACATTAGAGTGTGCGTTTGAGTCTAGAGATTTAAATGCAAGTGACTTACATTTGTGTTGCTCTATGACTTATGCTTCTTTCTCCCTATTTCTAAGATGGCTGATCACTTCGACCCTGCTGGAGACGACGACTGGCATATCGTCGAGGAAAAGTACAATCCTGGACAAGCAGATTCTGAGGAAGAGTACTATTCAGGACAAGCAGATTCTGACGGAGAAGAATGGCCTGAATCCCGAGAGATCACCCCACCTCCGGATTCATCTGATGACTCTTCTGACGAAGAAGAAGAACCAGTTCCGAATAGTCTTGTGATATCTCTTCAGAGACAGGTAGAAACACTACGGGAGAGAGTCGGATTATTGGAGGCTCAATTGGCAAAGTGTAAGGACGACTTTTCAGTTCTCGGTCATCGTGTATGGGAACTCGAGAAGAGGAAGAATATGACCAATGTACTGAAAGAAGAAGTTGAAGAACTACGGGGAGAACTTCGAGAAGCGAAGAGGAACCGTAGGAGTTAGACCGTTGTTTCTTTTTCCCGCTTATTTTGTGAACTGTTATGTAATGAGTGTGTATTATGTAACAGGAGAATTTATTTAAATGGAATGAAAGTTGTTGTGTTGTTCGATACTGGATCCTCTCATACTTTTGTGTCTCCTAAATTTGCTAAAGTGTTGGGAGTTGAACCGAAGATTTTTCCAGGCAAAATCTTAGCAGTAGCTACTCCGTCAGGGGAAACTTTAACCACTGATCGGTACTATGCGGATTGCGAGATTGTGATTGGGGACAGAATCTTTGGAATTGATCTGATCGAGCTGACTATCTTGGGAGTCGATGTTATCATTGGCATTAATTGGATGTTGGTGTACAGTGCAAGCATTGAGTGCAAGACCAAGATGGTAACAGTGAAGGCTCCATGTGGACCTGAAGTCAACTTCCAAGGGAAGAAGAAATGTTCTTTCATATAATTACGATTTCTACAACACATTTTTCCTTCACTCATTATTGGTCTACAGAGATGATGTTAACTCCGAATTAGCATGCTAGAGTAAAATCAAGATAATAACACACATTAATCATATCATTTCATGGGGTTTCGAACTGTATATATTTCATTTCATTAGACCAGTCGACTGTTCGACGTGATCGATCGACTGTACAGAAAAATTCCAGTTTCTCAAAATGTCTTTAGTCCTTTTTCATTCATTCAAATTTCACGTGATATATAGCATGGAAGATTTCAACATACCAATCATTCTATCAATCCAATTTTTTCACACGCATAATGACAATTCAATCTCAATCCTAGCATGATTTCTAATCTAGAAGTCATGAGAAACACCCACCTTTTGAAGAACTAAAGGGAAATCCCTTAGAGCTTCCTAGTTGCGATGTACGTCTCCTCCTCCTTGGTCCTTGCCAGAATCGAATCCTCCAATTGGTTATTGGTGGCCGGCCTCCAAAGAACAACTCAACTCTCTTATAAAAAATTTCTCTTCTCCAATAAATTTCTAATGTAAAAACAATTAAATGGGAGGGGTATTTATACACAATTTTTGGGTGGATTGGATGGCTAGGATTTAGTAGATGGTTATAGAATAGAGGGTTAGGATGAGAGTAGGAGTTATAATAACTACCCACACACTCAAGTAACTACCCACACACAAATCCCCACTTGTATCCGAACCGGCCCCAATTAGTGTGCTCATGCACATGTACGTGCAATGCACGTATATTCACTAGTCCCCCATAATAAAAGTTGTACATTTTATTTTTTGTAAAAATAGTCTTATAAAAATATTCTACATTACCAGTTGTAATAAAAGAGAAATAGCTCATGGGCTTTATTTAATGGGCCAAATTAATAGTTTACAAAATAGTTTAGATTGGGCTAAAAATAAGGCTTTTGTTTATTTGAAGAAATTGGCCTTTATAAAAACAATTAGAGAACACACATACATATATATATATATATATATATATATATATATACATTATCCATATTGGAAAATAATTATAGGATTTTTATACTACAAAATTTCACGTGCACAAATTAATAATTTTCATAAATGAAAATCAGGGTGTTACAATATCAACATTCAACAATTATGTAGTAAGATGTTATAGAAAACACAATCTTTAATCTCAAGCATTTGATGGCAATAACGCACCTCCAAACCCAATCAAAATAATATTTCAATTGACCAAATACTTAATCCCAATTATATATCCACCGGATGGCTTAAATAAATTATTCATGATAATAAAATACTCCGATCCAAACAGTTAAATGCAAAATTAATTTTCTTACCAACTATTGTTTATAGCTAGTAAATACCAACAATGAAACCTGTGTACTAATTTGAACAAAACATTACATATTGAGATAAATAACAATAGGGATTAACTCAAAAAATATGTAACATGAGATAAAAACATATATAACATTCCTGATGTAATGAAGAAGTCTGAGTTCTCTCAAAATAATTGAAAATTTCCCACTGTTTATCTTCACATTTACCGTTGCAAACAAAAATAGGTGAGAATTTGTCAATAACATGATGAGTTGCTATTTGTTATAAAAGAACAACGTACACAAAATTTGGTATGGTTTAGAAATTTCAAAAATGGAAAGAATACACGACATCAAATTATGGTTTATTATACTATATATTATGCTAGGGATGGCAAACGGGTCGGGTTGACCCGTGAACCGCCCGCGACCTGCTCGTTTAACCAGGCCCGCAAAACCACAGTTCGGGTTCGGGTCGAACTCGTTAACGTTAACGGGTCGATCCGGGTCGCTAAATTAACGAATCCAACCCGCTCAACCCGGACCAGTAACCCGCAAAAAAAGACCCAACCCGCTCGCCAACCCACAGGTCGACCTGTGGGTTGCGAACCGTTCGACCCGTACGGGTCAAACGTTGACCCGCGGTTCCAACGGTGGGTTACTGTAGCACAGAGCCGTTGAACGGCTCTTTTAGCCGTTTTTTTGTGTTTTTTGTGTTTTTGTGTTTTTTTGTTTCTTTTTACCCTATAAATACCCTCAAAACTCAAACAAAAAATTCACACCTTACTCTCTTACTCTCTCTACTATTATTACTCAATTTATATCAATTTGTGAACAATTGAACAAACAAGCTAGCAAGTCATATACACGATCAAATTCCGTTCGTATCGAAGTCAAAATTCAACAATGTCTTTAAGTCTTCAACTCTCCTCCAACTCCAAGTGATCAAGTCTTCTACTCTCCTCCAAGCTCTCCTTGAGTCTTCAATTTCGGATTTTTACTTCTATTTCTATTCTTATTTTCACGAATTTTTTTATATACGCGTATCCATGGTGAACGGTATCAAAATTTCATATCCCTCTTCTTCAATTTTTATTATTTTTGTAGTTATAATTTTTGGTATTTTGTTTATTTGTTGGTTTTTGATCTTCTCTCTCACAACCCTCTTATTTTCTAGATTTTTTTTGTAACTTATCGCCCCTACATTGTGTAGTTTTTTTTACAAAAACTACTACATATAAATATTTCTAAATCACGCGGTAGCGGTCGTAGCCAAAGTAGGCAAGATTCCACCGGCACTTTCTGTAGGCCACCAATTGTCCCACATAGTGAGCCCGCCGAAGAGTACCATGATCCTCCTACCCAACAATGGGGTACACACGATGAGTTTATAGGAGACATACAATTAGAAGAAGAAGAACAACAACAACAAGCAACCGAAATAACATAACCCCCTAGTGGTAGGCAAACTATAGGGAAAAGCAGTGATTGGCATAAATTTTATGATTATATTCCGGACGAAGAAACTCCGGGTATAGGTTTGAAAGTTTGTAAAATAGATTCTAAGCAATACAAATGGAAGAGGGGTGAGGGCACGGGTACAATTAAGCGACACATCCTAAGTGTTCATAAAGATCTTCTTGTTGACCTACCCGGCCAACAAAAAATCCACCCTAGGATTGGTTTAGTTGATAGCTACCCTCATGTCCCAATCTTGTTCGTCGGGAAACGGCCCGATTAGTAATAAAGGAAGAGTAACCATTTTCCTAACCCGAGAGTAGGGACTTAGAAAATTTTAATCAAACGGCCTTAAACCCTAATTTTAGAAGAATCCCGAGAAATACTTGCAAATCGGATTGTGTTTTAAAATGTACAATGAAATGAAGGACATTTTAATTGCAATTTTATGGAGTTTAACTTGAGGAGTTAATTTAACTTCGAATTGTTGGACAGGTTGCAACAATATTCCAATGATGGAAATAACCTGTCATTGGACCGACACTGATTGGATTCTTCAAAAAAGAATCATATCACTTTCCGCGTTGCCCTATCCCCATAGTGTCATTGAAATAGCAAACCGTATTTTAGAAATTTGTCATTTTTTTTCATATTCACGATAAAATTATGTGTATTAGTTTTGATAATGCATCTAACAACAATGCATCAATTAGTATTTTAAAAACCGCATTAAACCCTCCATCTGACAATATTTTTCATGTTATTTATGCATGCCATATTTTAAATTTATGTGTTCAAGATGCATTAAAAATAACCGATCCATATATAGTTAAAATTAGAAATTGTGTATATTTTATTGCAGTAAGTGGCACCGTATTTCAAGAATGGAAAATTTGGTATAGGATTTCAAATGTACCTTTTAGAAAAATTTCAAAAGATGTTAAACACCGATGGAACTCTGCTTTTGATTTACTACATGTTGTTACTGAATATAAAGTATGTATGAATAATTTTTGAATCGCAAAAAATATGCCAAATTTTGAAATGACTCCCCCCGATTGGTATTATGCCGAATCTTTGTTAAAATTTTTAGAACCTTTTAAAACCTCTACTTTAAAATTTTCAAAATCATATGAATCAACTTCTAGTAGCATTTTTATTTCAATAATTACTATGATGCAAACTTTTAACAAAATGTTAAATGATGCTTTTGTTGGTGATATTGTCAAACCTCACTACAAGGAATTTGACATATAGTGACAGCAAAAATCCGTGGGTAAAAGGCGAAAAACCGTAGGTATAGCCCGTAAAACCTATACCAACGGACGTATTTTTCCGTCGTTTTTAATTAGCTATACCCACGGCAAAATGCCGTCACTATAGCATATAGTGACGGTTTTTTTACCCGTTGGACAAAATCTAGATGTTATACCCACGGTTTCGTATCCATTGGTATAGGTTTTAAGGACACCATTTGCTTTCCTATACCCACGGTTGAAACTTCATTGCTATAGATTTTAGTAATGGTTTTCGCATCCAAATATTTAAATATATACCCATCGCTCTATACAAAAAAATTTCTTATTAATTACGCGTATGATAATTTAATATTTTCTTTTATAATATTAATCCAATTATAAACTAAATACACAATAAAATAGATAAATGTGTTTATGAAACAAAATTAAAAAAAATTTAAACTTCAATCATATTAAAAATTAATGAAGTATTACAAACATGTCAAATTACAAAATAGTTAATAACCAAATACACAATTGAATTCATGTGTGCAGACATGAGAATCAATACTTTAAACTACGATCAACATTTTCAATGACATTATAAGATAACATTCAACTGAATCCTCACTTGAGATACGACACTAACAGTTTTCTTTTTTTACGGCAACCAGATCTTGATTGATCTCAATTCTCTGTGTAGTAATCTTCTTTTAGCATCTTCCAAATCTCCTTTACAACCTTCTTCACTTCATCGTCGGCAAACACAAACTCGACTGCATTTTGAGCGAGTTCAATCATTTCTCGCTTGTTGAGAGCCATTCACAAACAAAACAAAGCAAAAAGAACTAACTTTGGTCATAAAAAAATAGTCAATATTCAGATAGCATGCAAAATGTGTCATTCGGATTCAAAATGCCAGAGAAACGTATATTTGCAAAGTACCTTTACTCGATCGAGCATGTGCAACAGTAAATTGAGTTGGGTCATTGATGACTGGGAATGAACAATCTGCAGTCCTATCCTTGCTCTAGAAACAAAAGTATTTTATTAAGATTTAAAAGTAACCAACATAAGATTGTAAAAATAAGGTGTCACATGCTCACCTTGTAAGATTATAATGAATAAATATTTGCAATTCAAATAAGGGTATCAATCTTGCATTATTACATGTATCATCAAAGATTACAACTTAACCAAAGCAAACCAACAGGAATCAATCTTGTAAGAAGTTCTATAGTGCAACTCTTGTCCCTATTTTTAAGACCCTGCAAAACTTGGAAGTAAGATAGAATCTTTCTTGTAAGAAGTTTAATACAATATTCTTGGTTAACCTAAATTATATATTTCGTAACACAACCCTACTATTTAGTGAAAGCAAACATCATTTCCATCTCTTTTAGTTTACCTTTAAGCTTTAAATTCTTGGATTGCATATAATAATGAGAAGAAAGAGGTTTTGTGATGTACAATAAGAGTTATTGTGTATTAAAACTCAGATAGTTATGTCCTGTGTGTAGCTATTTTAATCTAATCTGTGTTATAAGATCTTATGATCCAAAATAGGAAGTATTCCAACTTGGACAGAATAAACTAGACTAGTGACAGTAAGATCTGGCATAAAAAAGCCATGCAACATGCCCACCACAATTTGGAACAGAAATCAGAGATATTGACAACACTATATTAAAAGTCATCTTGCTTAGCTATATAATTAACAGCTCTCTTCCACCTGACCTAAGGCCTGGATCAATAACTTTGCACCAAATAGTTGGCCTTGCAGGGTCGCTAGGATCTACAACAGGCAGGCCAAGGCTGGTTTCAATAGAAGTAGGCAAAAGCATTACAGGTAATGTCTAAAGGGGTCAAACATGTATCACCTTCCATCAACTCCTGAGAATATTCATACAGTAGTCTAGTGTCAGTGCGTAACAGAAACACCACATACTATAAAGCTCTGACCCGTACTTACTACTGCAAAGTGATTTCCTAACCAACAAACCTAGTGTCCATGTAACAAGTAAACAGACAAAATCGCTATTGTAAAATAGTCCTTCAAGAACTGTTGACTGATTACTAGTTTGTCGTATCACTTCCGTCGAAATGATTAGGGGTGCTACCTTGAAAATAAAGGTAAGAATCAAATTTATTTGGGTAGGTGCTTAAGTAGTAGATGAGTATTATAATTGAGTAAACAAAATTCATTCATTCCACATCACAACATCAGGGTGCTGGGGAAACAATGGGGACATATAATATGGCATTAGAGCCAACCAATATCAAATTGCACTGCACAAATTTAAAAGACTTTAAAATACCATTCAGCAAAGCCATACGTACACAAAAAGGGTGCTTCCATCTAGAGTTTGTTAAATATAATTCTATCAACAACCATTACAGCTTAGAATTTAGGTGTTAGTGGCCACAAATCAGTTATTCATGTTTTGCATTCAGGAAGATACGTTGCTTCTCCACTAATGAAGCATCCATTTTGCAAAGAAGAAGTACGAAGACTAAAAATAAATTCAACTTAAATGGAAATAAATGTACCAGAAACTCAGTTACTCCAAAGGATAGTTGTATATTGTGCAAATTATCATCCCACTTTGCAGCTTTAGCTGTTTTACCTATAAGCAGTAAGAACCATGTGTCAACCAAAGAACTTGAGACATGATGGTAAATACATAACACTTATTCACACTGTTGAAAGTATAAATAATTTATCAGGTTTTATTACTACCGTTGACAGACACTTCAAAATAGTACTCCATGCCATATAACTTTACACCATATTTCAACTCACATTTGACAATATGTAAATTCCTTCTGGAACCCATATTTTCTACACCCTTCTCCTGGAACAGCACCAGTAAACAAAATTTAATTGAGAAAGCCTGCATGTCATAAATACTGACCATATTGAATATAATGAAAGACAAACCCAGCTTTAGCCTTGGACCTGGAAAAAGGAAAGCAATTTCATGACAAATGCAGCTACTAAGAACTTAAGACGAGCCCCAAAGACTAGGATATCATAAGTAGTCCAAAGTAGGCAGATTTCCCAATAATTATTAGAATAAGTATGAAACTAAGATGTCACATCACTCATCTCACCTGTATATTTAATATTTCACATCAATTCCATGAAAAGAAATATAACATCAAGAACAATACACTATCTCAATGTTTAGAGATAGAGATTCATTTCACAGATCTAGCTAACTTATATACTAGCCAATAGCCATCATCAATTTATTGCAGCCACTCCTCCTTTATGCTGAACTGGGAGATGAAATAACATAATTAAGACTATAAGACACAACCAAGGTTACCTTGAAGTGAATTGCTTCAGAACATGGAAAGAAAATTGTTCACAATATGTGGCATAGTGAGGTTTAGACTACGACTCTGTTTGGTATTGTTGTGGGGGGAAGGGGGAAAAAAAAACTTTGGCGGAAAATTTTGTTTAGAAAAGTGTAGTAAAGAAAAGAATTCCTTTAACTTCAAAATTTTCTTAGTCAGTGCAGGAATTTTCTCAATAAGCTAAAAGCACCTTATGAGATATGCTCGAAAAGAAGGCCATAAACTGCAGCTCCAAAATTCTGTTTTCAGCTAAACACGCTTTTAGTGAAGTCTAACAAACACCTATTTAGCTTTTAGATCCCAAAAAGTGTATTTCGAATCTCCAAATCAATACCAAATGGAGTCTTATCTGTATCAATTAATCAGCACAAAGCAAGAAACGATATCTACATACTTAGTACTTACAAAGGAGTTACACCATACAACTAATATATGCATTTGCATATTAGTTTGACACAATAAACTATAATCAAGATAAACCACTAATTGATATCAAGATAAACCACTAATAAACTATAATCTTTCAATACACCAATTCAATTATACATTTCATACTCCAAATATATGCAATACAAGCTGCATAATGTACCTACACAATAACCTCACAAACTTAACAAAAAACCGGAACCAGAGCATTTAGATCCATCATTGTCCTCACCCTTGTAAAAATAGAAGATTGAGAAAGCAGTTCATTTAATCAAAATCTCGTAAGAATGAGAACTATTAAACACTAAATGAAACAAGGATCAATCACTAAGCTAAAGTATGGAAAAACATGTAATAAAATGAATTCCTCACCTTTTCAACTTCAATTATGAAAGGGAGGTCGGGGCTGGGGGCGGCGGGTGCTTGGGCATCGAGGGAAGGTGGGGCGGCGCTCAGGAGGCATCGCGGCTGCTGCTCGTCGACGGGATTGGGGAGAAGCAGAGGGGGTTTCGATTGGGGCTGCTGGCGTTGGGCGTCGACGGGAGTAGGGAAAAGGGGGGGGGGGGTCGATGATTCGAGATCGAGAGAGAGATAGAGATATCAAGTTGTCGGCACGGCAGCGGGGAGGGGGCACGACGGCGGGAAGGGGGGATTTGGAGATAGGGTTTGGTGAGAGGGGAATTTGGAGATAGGGTTTGGTGAGACAGGGAGAAATTAAATAATAGTTATAGATTAAAAGCGTATAGTTTCGGATTAAAAGTTATATAGCTATAGGATATCAATACCCATAGTTTACTACACGTCTGTAGCTATATGATGTCTATACCAACGGTTTTAGTGATCCATCACTACAAGGTGTCCGTTGGTATATGGCAAATTTCTTGTAGTGCCTACATACAAAAAAATTTTGAAGTATTTTAATTGTCACGCCCCGCTTCCTAAAAACACGGAATGAAAGCATGTGATACGGCCCAGCGAATGACTTATGTTATCCATAGGTTGTTATTGATCCAACTCAACAATATTAATAAGTAATAAAACAACCACGCATGCAATGAAAGAATAATCACATAATTAATGCATAAAAATAATTAACATCAAAATAACTCAACATCTGGAAATCTAATAAACAACATTCGGGTCAATGCCCATAATACAAGAAATAATATTTGTTTAATTTTATTAGAGTCATCAAATAAAGCAACATTTAATTTAGCGGCGCAGTAAAACATCTCCTTCACCATTGGTGCTCCCCTACTCCGTCAGGAAAATCTCCTTGATTACCTGTAAGTTGCTCATCTATAGAGAGGAAAAAAAGTCCTTAGAGCAAGTCGTGGACATGCAAGTAGAGAAACAGAGAAAAAATGACAATGGTGGTATAGCAATGAATTCAATAAACGATAAAATTAATAGATTTGAACAGTGACAAAGCGATAAAAGTAAAATATGCAATAACTATGATCTATCTCGATAACGATAAACAATATCAATAATGGCAATAATGACGATAACACTATTCAATAAGGATAACAATATGCAATGATAATGTGATGAGAGCCTTAAGTCTATTATTCATTTTTAATCCTAGCTAATGCACGTACTACTATGTCCCATGTGTGCCGTACCACAGGTTCGATGCATACAATCAATTTCGTTTAGACTAAGGTGATAGATTCTATAGTTTATGTACTGAGTATGATGACGATAACGGTAATAATACTGGACATGTGTAATTTCTTACACGATGCCGATAAAGATAAAAACACTAGACATGTGTAATTTCTTACATGATGCCGATAACGATAATATTCACTGGCCATCATCTGAGTACACTTACTATATTGTCAACTACCCTAATCACCCCTTACCCCAGCTTGATTTACTTTCTTTATTCAATTAACACACATTAATGCGATTAACAAGGAAAACTAGAAAAGGTGACAAAACAACCCTAAGATCATGTAATTGAATGCACCAAATATAACATTATAAATATAATTGTATATTATAAAACATAGAATCCCAATTCTGGACAGCAGTAGGTTACTGTACCAAAATCAGAATTCCCGTTGCTACAGAATAGCAAATATGGACCCGTCAGATGTTCTTGAAACTAGACTCCTACCCGGTTCCAACGCATACTTAAAGTCTACATTCCGACAATGGTAGCTAGGTGAAATTCAGCATTCTTTACAGATTTTAGTTTCTGGCTAGGTGTCGATATTGACTAATTTCAGTCGCAAGGGTAGTAAATAATCATTACAAAAATTAGTAAAAATAATTTTTATAACTCTAAGAATGTTATCTACAAATCGGGAATTTATCTTGGCCATATTTGATCATTAGTTCACTTAATTTAATAGCCTAACATGGTATATACATGAATCTGAAATTTCAGCGCAGCAGTAGCAAAAGGGGTCATAACTCAGGCGATACAGGTCGAAATTCAAAAATTCTAGAGGCTATCGATATCTAGACACTTAGGGATAGGTTTCATATTCAGGAAGTGACTGATTTTAATGACGTTATCTAGGTTGGAACAGCACAGCAAGGTTCAGGTTGGCGTAAAATTTCAGAATATCAACATGCTCATTTTGAATAAAATGATTAAAACATTAAGAACGATGAATTGGGGTTTAATAATCATAAATCACAGCGAGCCAATCCTATGTGAACATGGTATCAGGATATATAATGTCCATAACTCTACTAATTATAATTAGCTAATTTATCGATAGCAATCACATGAACAATCAACCCTAATATACAATCTACAATAGTTGTCTTTGATGTCATAAGGTGAAATGTAACAATATTTTCCTATTCTTATATTCAATAACTAACTACAGGGGTGCATGTACGATCCCTATACATTAGAGGCAAAAAGATGGCACGAAGTCGAGATTACCACTTGGATTCGCTCGTGTAAATCCGTGGTATCCCAACGATAGATGACAATAAGCGGTATGCGATAATCAATTTGGATCTACTTGCGGAATTCAATAAAAATATCTAATATGATACAATAAATATTCGATAAGAAATGACTTTCCTTTATGACGATTTGATCCGATAAATATTAGAATCCGAGACACGCGCGAGCTAGGAGGTGGAGATGACGAGGATTTGGGGGTTGATGGCGGCTAGGAGGTGGAGATGGTGGTTGGAGTTGGCGACGCAACGGAGAGGTAATCGGAGAAGGATTTTGGTTTGGGCGATGGGTCGTTGGCTGAAGCGGAAATCAGAGAGAGGGAGAAGAAGGTGAGCGGGAGAAGGGGGTTTCAACAGTGGGGGGGGGGGGGTTGCACAGTGTATGGGTTGGGGTTTGCACAGTATGGAGGTGTTAGGGAGGATGAAGGTTTGGCTGCATTAGGGAGTATTAATTTATGGTTATTAGAGATAGTAATGGGGAGAGATTTTAGGGCTTAATAATAGGGATTGAGTTTTCAAATTTTTGGGAGTTACGGATTGTGGAGATTGTGGGGAGTGGTTAGGAGGAATCATAGGGATTAGTCTGTTAAGAAGAATTTAGGGTTTGATTTGGGTTAGTGGGTTTGGGTGAGAGATCCAATAGGAGGTGGATATTGGGCTTTGGGTACAAAATGGATCAATTAGGAAGACAATTCACAACCAAGAAGACAAGCAATTAAATCTGAATTAGAAATACAAGGGGTAGATTTAAAATAATCAACTGAGATCATGATTAGATTATGAATAACATTAGGATAAATATTATTCAACACAAAATGCGACAAATGAAATGAACTAGAATTACAATGGAGATTACAATTGGGATCAATAACAAAAAGGGAAAAAAATGAAAACTAGAGTGACAATCCTACCCACCTTACAATAAAAATTTCGTCCTCGAAATTTACTCAAGTGGCGATAGGATAACTCCGAAAAATAGAAAAGAATCACACAAAAAGGTGGGGAAACTTCTTCTGGATCTCATCCTCGAGCTCCCAAGTCGACTCACCCGGCGAGTGAGGATTCCAAGCAACCCAAACCAACCTACTGACCTTGTTCTTCAGAACCTTCTCCCGTCGGTCCAAGATCGAAACCGGAGGGATCTCACGGGACAAATCTGGCCGAACAGACAACTCCGAGTAGTCAATGACAAGACTATCATCCCTGACATACTTTCTGAGTTGGGAGACATGAAAGACATCATGCACTTCAATAGTGCCGGCGGCCTCCCTTCCATGGTGATACTTTGAGGAACACATGATCACCCACTTCGAACTCTAATGGCCTCCTATGAACATCTGCCCATTTCCTCTGCCTGTCATGAGCTGCCTATAGGTGTTTCCTGATCTGGGCTACGACATCAATAGTCTTCGTGATCAGTTTGGGCCCCAACAGTTTCCTCTCACCAATGTCGTCCCAACACACTGGCGATCGACACTTCTGACCATACAAGGCTTCAAAGGGAGCAGCTTTAAGACTTGCTTGGTAGCTATTGTTGTATGAGAACTATACCAAGTGCAGGTGATCCTCCCAAGACCCTCCAAATTGAAGTACACAGGACCTCAACATGTCTTCTAATGTCTGAATGGTCCTTTCTGATTACCCGTCTGTCTGAGGGTGGAAAGCTGTACTGTACTTCAACTTGCTCCTAATACTGCTCTGAAGACTCTCCCAAAACTGTGATTGGAATCTAGTGCCTCTATCTGATACAATGTTGATAGGGACCCCATGTAATCTGACGATCTCCTGCATGTACCTCTCTGCGAGACTCTCAGTAGACTGACCAACTCTAAACGGGATAAAATGGGCACTCTTCTTCAGCCTGTCAACAATCACCCAAATGGCATTGTGACCCATGGGACTTCTTGGCAAAGCAGTAACAAAGTCCATGGTGATATGCTCCCACTTCCACTCCGGAATTGGAAAAGGCTGAAGAAGTCCGGTGGTCCTCTGGTGTTCTGCCTTCACCTGTTGGCAGATCAAACACTGAGACACAAATCTGGCCCTCTTCATACCATGCCACCAGAAGTGATGCTTCAAACCCCGATACATCTTGTCGACTGGTGGGCTTCTTCGAGTAATCTCTGCCTGACTTTCCCCTTTGGGACACACAACCTAGCCCCAAAGCGAAGTGATCCATCTGAGTGAATGACCATATCGGTCCTTGTACCTGCCTCAACTTCTGCTCTGAACCCCTATAACTGATCATCACATGCCTGTGCTTCCTTAATCTGCTCTACCAGAGACGACTGCAACTGAAGCATCATACAACTCCGATCGGTGCCCGGCAAAATCACATTCAAGTCTAATCTTCTCATCTGCTCAATAAGCTCCTTCTGCTGGGTCAAGAACATGGCGACTGGCCTTCTGCTCAACGCATCTGGACCAAGTTCACCTTACCGGGGTGATACTGCAAACTGATGTCGTCGTCGGCCATCAACTCCAACCAACGCCTCTGTCTCATGTTCAACTCTTTCTGAGTGAAGACATACTTGAGACTTTTGTGGTCAGTAAAGATTTCCACTCATTCTCCAAGTAAGTAGTGTCTCTATAACTTCAAAGCGAAGATCACCACTGCCAATTCCAAGTCACGAGTAGAGTAGTTCTTCTCGTGCGGCCTCAACTGTCTGCACGCATAAGCAACAACCCGACCCTTCTGCATCAACACTGCACCTAGACCTCTGCCTGAAGCGTCGTAGTGAATCACGAAACCACCCAATCCATCTGGTATAGTCAGCACTAGCGCTGACGTCAATCTGCTCTTCAACTCTGTGAAAGCTTCACTGCAGGCCTCATCCCAAGCAAACTTCTAATCCTTCCCTATCAGTTTAGTCAACAGTCCAGCAATCTTCGAGTAGTCTTGGACAAACTTTCGATAATACCCTGCTAACCCGAGAAAACTTCTCACCTCTGATACTGACTTAGGCACTGGCCAATCTTTAACTGCTGCAATCTTGGACGGATCAACAGAGATTCCCTCGCCCGAGATAATATGCTCAAAGAAGGCAACCCGGTCCAACCCAAACTCGCACTTGCTGAGCTTCCCGTACAATTGATGTTCCCTCAATGTCTACAAGGCAACTCGTAAGTGCTCAGCATGCTCATCACGACTCTGAGAATAGACGAGGATATCGTCGATGAACACCATGACGAACTTGTCCAGGAAGGGAGAGAAGACCCGATTCATCAAGCTTATGAACACGGCTGGAGCGTTAGTAACTCCGAAGGGCATGACCAAGAACTCATAGTGGCCATAACGAGTGTGAAAAGTAGTCTTCGGCATATCTTCGTTCTTCACCTTGACCTGATGGTACCCAGAATGCAGATATAGTTTCGAGAACATAGAAGCTCCTCCCAATTGGTCAAACAAGTCGTCAATCCTCGGCAGCAGGTACCGGTTCTTCACTGTGACATTGTTCAGCTCACGGTAGTCCATGCACAACCAGTGACTACCATCCTTCTTGTTGACGAATAGTACTGGAGCTCCCCAAGGCGAGACACTCAGCCTGATAAAACCCTTATTCAGCATCTCCTAAATCTGTTCCTTCAACTCTGCCAATTCAACTGGCGCCATCCGGTACGGGCTTTTAAAAATAGGAGCGGTACTCTGCTGAACCTCAACGCCGAATTCCACCTCTCGATTTGGAGGTAACCCAGGGTAATTCTTCTGGGAACACATCCAGGAATTCCCGCACTACAAAAGGCACAGCCTCACAGTTTGTGTGCAACTCCATTGCACAATATTCCTCATCTGCCACCTTCTTACCACTTCCAAGGGGTGCCTCCCCAACATGGAAATCGAATTCTACATGTCCCGGAATCCTGAACACAACCTTCTTTGCTCGGTAATCAATAACAGCTTGAGATTCTCCTAACCAATCAATGCCGAGAATCACATCAAACCCTAAATTCCTGATCACTATAAGATCTGCCTTGAAATCTGTGCCCCTAATAACCATAGGGCTCTGCCTGCACTTCCTAGAGCAAACGATTACACTGCCACCTGTGGTGATGTTCCAAGCTACTGGCATGGCACTGCACTCCAATTGGTGTTGATCCACAAAGCGGGAAGAGACGAAAGAATGGGTCACCCCGAAATCAAATAGGGCATGGGCAGGAAAAGAATGAACTAAAATGATACCTATAATAGAATCAAAAATATGGGAAGAGATGAATAGGGCAGGATAATAAGGACTAAGAAATACTGATGTGAAAAGAAACTACACAATGAATGATGCAATGATAAATAAATAAAGTAGGGAACAGATAATAAAATAACAAAACACAAATATACCTGCAACGACCTCCTCTGCGGACTCGGCCTTATCTGCAGTCAGGTTGAAGGCCTGACCACGACCTCCAGATGGACCTCCCTGAGGAGCGTCTCTTCTCTGACCAAAAACCTGCCTCTGAGGTGGGAGTGGTGGTCCGCCCTGACCACGCCCAAGCGCTCTCTGTGGAGCGGAACCCCCAACCGGTGCTAGGGCCCTAGACCTCGAGCAATCGTGAACCATGTGGTCACCGCTACCACATAAGAGGCACTGGCGATTGGCTACCCTGCAGTCCTCGCACAAGTGTCCACTCCTGTGACAATACGAACAGATCGAGTCCAGCCTCTGAGCGACAGGTGCATACGGCTGTGCTCTGGCAGGGAAGGTCGGCACTGGCCTCCTGATAGGCCCTCCAGACGGCCTAGCAGTGACAGGATGCAGAGCGGACCGCTGAATGGCATGCCTCCGCCTACTAGTCTGCTCCTGGCTTCTGGTAGCCTCCAGAATGTCTGCATAGGATCGGAGCTGCAAGGCAGCCAGGCGATCCTAAATTTTGATGTCCAAGCCCAACATGAAACGACGGCCTTTATCCCCACCATTTGCCACCATGGAAGTGGCAAAACGGCTCAGCCAGGTGAATTCGCAGCATACTCATCTACGGTCCGACTCCCCTGGTTTAAGATAGCATCTTAGTTAAACATTGGTATATATGAATAATAATAAAAATTGCATAACAAACACCATCTGACTAACCTGTGTAAGTGCGACAAATTGCCACTCTATCTCATTCCTTGTTCATCAGGAAAGAACTTTGTGAGAAAGCTTTCCCTGAAGATGTCCCAAGCAATGAGGCGCACTAGCCTTTCCATCTCAGCTCGCCACCAGATGTGGACGACGTCAACGAGCTGGATGCTCACGACATCCACTCGGTCAACATCTGCTATCCTTGCCGCAATCAACAGCTGTTCCGTCCTAATGAGCCATTGCTCAGCTTCCAGTGGACCTTCCGTACCTGCGAATTTATCTGGATGTAGCCTCATGAAGTCTGTTACATTGCCAGGTCTCGGTGGCAACACCCCGGGCACAGGTACAACAGGCTCTCGATTGGCAGCTCCCAAAGCCACCCTTATCAAGTTACTATGCTCTCGTTGCATCTGCATCATCTGCTGCAGCATCAGCTCGTTCTGCTCACGCTGCATTTGCATCACTTGAGCAATAGTGGGCTCCTCCGTCTGGCTGGAAGAAGAATCACCTCTCCTAAGCATTTCCATAATCTGTGCAATGGTGGGCTCTTCGGACTGATCATCTTCAGCACGGGAAGTAGAAGCACCTTTTCTAGCTATGGCCTGAAATAAGAATCAAACAGCTAGCATCCAGATTTATAAGTTGGTTATCAATTATCCATGTGATTCACGGGTTGTACATATTGTTGAGTCAGACCGGTTAAACTCAAACTAATCAGGGTCCAATCCCAAACAAGTTAGAGTCTAACCTGGGTCTGATACCACTAAAAACCTCGTCCTGCCCCGCTTCCCAAAAACACGGAATGCAAGTACGTGACACGGCCCAGCGAATAACTTGCGTCATCCATAGGCTGTTATTAATCCAACTCAACAATATAAACAAGTACATGCAATGAAAAAATAATCACACAAATAACAACATTGGAAATTAATGCATAAAAATAACCAACATCTGGAAATCTAATAAACAACATTCGGGTCAATGCCCACAATACAAGAAATAACATTTATTCAATTTTATTAGAGTCATCAAATAAAGCAACATTTAATTTACCGGTGCAGTAAAACATCTCCTTCACCAGTGTTGCTCCCCTACTCCGTCAGGTAAATCTCCTTGATTACCTGTAAGTTGCTCATCTATAGAGAGGAAAAAGAAAGTCCTTAGAGCAAGTCGTGGACATGCAAGTAGAGAAACAGAGAAACAATGACAATAGTGGTATAGCAATGAATTCAATAAACGATGAAATTAATAGAGTTGAACAGTGACAAAGCGATAATAGTACAATATGCAATAACTATGACTCTATCTCGATAACGATAAACAATATCAATAATGGCAATAATGACGATAACACTATTCAATAAGGATAACAATATGCAATGATAATGTGATGAGAGCCTTAAGTCTATTATTCATTTTTAATCCTAGCTAATGCACGTACTACTATGTCTCGTGTATGTCGTACTACAGGTTCGATGCATAGAATCAATTTTGTTTAGACTAAGGTGATAGATTCTATAGTTTATGTACTGGGTATGATGACAATAACGGTAATAACACTGGACATGTGTAATTTCTTACACGATGCCGATAACGATAAAAACACTAGACATGTGTAATTTCTTACATGATGCCGATAACGATAATATTCACTGGCCATCATCTGAGTACACTTACTATATTGTCAACTACCCTAATCAACCCTTACCCCAGCTTGATTTACTTTCTTTATTCAATTAACACACATTAATGCGATTAACAAGGAAAACTAGAAAAGGTGACAAAACAACCCTAAGATCATGTAATTTAATGCACCAAATATAACATTATAAATATAATTGTATATTATAAAACATAGAATCCCAATTCTGGACAGCAGTAGGTTACTGTACCAAAATCAGAATTCCCGTTGCTACAGAATAGAAAATATGGATCCGTCATAAGTTCTTGAAACTAGACTCCTACCCGGTTCCAACGCATACTTAAAGTCTACATTCCGACAATGGTAGCTAGGTGAAATTCAGCGTTCTTTACAGATTTTAGTTTCTGGCTGGGTGTCGATGTTGACTAATTTCAGTCGCAAGGGCAGTAAATAATCATTACAAAAATTAGTAAAAATAATTTTAATCACTCTAAGAATGTTATCTACAAATCTGGAATTTATCTTGGCCATATTTGATCATTAGTTTACTTAATTTAATAGCCTAACATGGTATATACATGAATCTGAAATTTCAACGCAGCAGTAGAAAAAGGGGTCATAACTCAGGCGATACAGGTCGAAATTTGAAAATTCTAGAGGCTATCGATATCTAGACACTTAGGGCTAGGTTTCATATTCAGGAAGTGACTGATTTTAATGACGTTATCTAAGTTGGAACAGCACAGCAAGGTTCAGGTTGGCGTAAAATTTCAGAATATCAACATGCTCATTTTGAATAAATATTCAAAATTTCAGAATATCAACATTAGGATAAATATTATTCAACACAAAATGCGACAAATGAAATCAACTAGAATTACAATGGAGAATACAATTGGGACCAATAACAAAAAGGGAAAAAAATGAAAACGGGAGTTACATTAATCCTTCTCCTATGTTGTTTTGTGTTGCTACCGTTATGGATCCTCGTATCAAATTAGAAGGTATGAAGAGTTTGATTGGAATATTTTTTTGCATTACTTGGGGATGAAGAAACTAAAATTGACTGTGCTTCTTTTTTAGTTAAATTTGAATCTACATTAAATAACTTGTATGATTATTGTGATAGATCTTTTGCTTCTAGTAGTACAACTTTTGTAGTTAGTTCTTCTTCTGCTACTTCTAAAGGTATGGGTAGTAAATTTGATGATAGAACATTTAATTTACTTGCAAAAATTCATTCCAAAACACCTAGGATTAATCAACCAAATGAATTAAATTGGTATAACCAACAAGATTCTGAGTCTTCTGTTTCTTCACTAGATATTTTACAATGGTGGAAAGACCATGGACACACTTATAGTATTCTTAAATATATGGCTAAAGATCTACTAACTCCTCTTGTCTCTACAGTTGGTTCTGAAAGTGCATTTTTTTCAAGTGGCAGGGTTCTAACTGATTACAGGAATCGCTTGAAGCCCGAATCGTTAGAGATGCTCGTTTGCACAGAAGACTGGCTGAAGGCTGGAGATAGGACACAAGGGAAAGTATTATCTACGTCCACAAGTGGGAGCAATTCGCCGGAAGAACAACAACAACAACATCAATAGCAACTAAAATGAAGAATTCAAGACCAACAACAACAAGTCAACAACAACAAATTCAAGGCCATCAAATTGAAGACAATTGTAATTAAATAAAAAATTGTATTAAATCTTTTCTTGTTATTTCAAAATTCAAATTAAGAAAATTGAAGTAAATTGAAATTGTTTATAACAAATTTGTTAGTGTATAAAACAAATTTGTGAAATCTTTATTTCTTATTACAAATTGTGAAACTTGTATAACTTGAAATCATATGAATAATATATCATTTTTTTTTGGCAATTTCACTCTTTCAATCTTATTATTATTATTACGATTTTTAATTTTTATTATTATTATTTTTTTAAGTAAAAAAATAAAAAAGTTCACTCTCTAACCGGGCCAACCCGCGACCCAACCTGGAACGACCCGGGTTGGACCCAAAAGGGTTCACGGGTTGGGCAGGTCGCGACTTCATCTCTTCGACCCAGCCCGGCCCAGCCCGGTTAAGCCTCTGATCCGACCCGAACCCTGCCCAAGTCAACCTTCAACCCGGGCGGGTTCGACCCGACCCGGCCCGGACGACCCGAATGCCAACCCTAGACTAAGACTACTTTTGCTTTAATATTTTTTCTCTTTTTAAAACAAAAAAAATGTATAGAAGGTTATTCTTAATATTTCTCCATTCAAACTTAAGCTGCATTCTCATCCCTTAAAAATTGTGCAAAATGAGGAAGTTAGCCCCGTCATCTTTCTCTCTCCCAAATTTCAAATTTTAGGAAAGCTTCATATCTACTTATCATGTTCTAAAATTCATGTTTGTGAATAACTATCTTGAACGTGATTGTAATATTTTTCCAATCATGTCCACCTCTGATCCAATTCTCAGTTGGATCTTACTCAAGCGATAGCTGATGTTCTCTGGATTGCTGGTGCTGGAGTGTGTTTTGTATCAGTTCATATATCAGCCTTGAGCAATTATCTGTATTTGGAGGGTTATTTTTGCAAAGTTGTCTGTAATCTTTCATTTAGAGCCTTATATTTGCTAGTGCAATATGCACGTAGTGTGCAACTGTAAGAAGGGGATTAACTGGTGGTTAAGAGTAGTCCCCACTATAACTATATTCAGTTTGGGAAGTTCATGTTCAAGTCCGTGCTGTGCACGTCTTCTTCATTTTGTATAAATAAACCCAATGTAATCAGTTTGCATATGAATATAAATTGAGAATTTTATTCCACTGTTCATCTCTTTCCTTCTGTCTCTCATCTTGAGCTCAAACTAGGTTTGTAGGTCGATGGAGAGAAGACGGCACGCTTCGATTCCAGTAGCCACGAGAGGCCGAGCTGGAACAATGGTATCAGAGCTTCAAGGTCCTGCGATGGCAACGGCAATGACCAAAATCGACGGTGAGGTCGAGAGTCTGACGAATCTTGACCATGGATTTCGATCCAAGGTCGGTTCAAAGGACCAGAGGACGGGAGTTCCACTGATTACGGTGTCGAATTCCATAAGTCATCCGATCTTGAACGGCGATTGATCTTTGAGTCTCGTCACCGGCGTAGAAGGTCAGGAATTCATCATAAAGGTCTCGTTGATGATGGTGAGTGTTATTCTTTACCTCGAACATTTACAGAACATCAATTTTCCGACGAAGTCTTCAACCAAGAAGTTGATCAAGAACTCGAAGAGAGATTGGTGCGACTGGAGTTAGCGTTGGATCGATTGATTCAAGATTCACGCCACATTCATCACTCTCAATGAGTAAAAGAGCGTTGGAAGTTGAATGACAGTGGAGAATTATCGGAAGACAATGGTGGTTCTTGGCGACCACCAACTGCTCGACAAAACTCTTGTGAGAAATCAGCATCAATAGAGGAATTGCATGGTGGGTATCTTCCTCCCCATTTGCGACACCGTGCTTCGACGACATCCTATGAGAAGTCACCATTACCTACGAGATCACCAGTTTGGTATCAACCTCCTTACTTGAGACAAAAAGCTTCTTCTAATTCAGTTCCTACACGCCTCAATCAAACGGATCATGGGGATGTGCCGGGTCATTATCAGAAGAGGGAAGATAGTGATATGAAGGAGTGTGATACAAAGGCTGGCAACAACAAATGTGGTCATCATTCAGTGTTAAAAGAGGATGATGTGAGGCCTCCTTCTTCAAATTTTGTTCAAGCACCACATGTTTGTCAAAATGCACAAGTGATTTTCTGCCAATCAAAGTTCGATGCTAAAGAGAGCAAGCTGCCTCTTATTGAACTAAAAGTGCAGGTTGGTAAAACAAAATTCACTCAAGAAACAAATTCCATTGTTTTGGAAGAGCTTGAGACTATGATTGATGCAGAGAAGCAAGCTGCGAAAGATCTAACTCGAGGAAAAGGGAAAGATATGGCTTGGCTTGTATTAACGAAGAAAAATGTACATGAGGCATCATTGAAGCAAGATGTTTGGTTCATCAATGTAGAGCAGCAGTTAATAGATATTGGGTTGGCAGGTAAGCAGAAGGTTGTGTTAGGAAGCTTGGAGGTAGGAAACAATGCTATCAAAAGCTTATCTGCTGAAGATGTGGGATCTCTAGAGTGTCATGTTGGGAAGACTACTTCAGCGCTCACGTATGTGCCTATAACGACCATGTCAACTCTTAAGAAAAAAGCATTGTGTGTGGAAAAACACAGGAGAAGAGATAAGGAAGAGAGGGAGTTACTTGAGATAGTTGTTGAAAGGAAGGAGAATTTGTGGCAGTTGTTTGAAACCTCAATATTGAGAAGTCTATGTGGGAAGGTTGGTGGCCTCTTGCCTGAAGCTTCTAGGGAAGGGAATCTCACTGTACTTGGAAAATTGGAGCACAACATGAAGTCAAGACACTATGCTAGTGCCAATCTTAAGCACCCTCAGTGTGCCAAGTACATGCAGGATAAGAGGGAGGAATGTTTATGTATCTACTATAATGAGAAGTGCACAAGAAGTCACAAGTGCCAAATTTGGATGCAAATTGTGGGTGATGTTATAGGAGAGCCATTGCTATATTGGGTGAAGGCTTTTTCTTAGGATACTTCTAAGAGACTCGAAAATTATGGTTTCATTTAGTTCAGACCAGGAGGTGAGTATCATGGAAACCAACAAGAAAATCATGTTGTTATGGTTTTGGAACAAAATCATAAGCTCCAGGAGAATAATGACAATGAAGATACAATGCAAGACCACATGGAAGATGTGATGGCTCATTTACTTCTTAGTAAGGTACTTCATGTTCAATCTTTGATTTTTAGGAAGTTGGCTACACAAGATTATTTGCTTTTTGGATATGTTCCAGAGTTGAATATGAAAAGGTACACTATGACCCAATTTTGTGATAAGATGATTGAGTTCTTCATGCATGAGAGACCTGAGATGGCAGGTTGGAGGAAGATCTGGGCATTTAGGGGTGAGTGGAAGAAATACATAAAGAATTTCTTTAAAGACATGCCAAGTTCTTGCAGTGAAGGGATGCAGGGTCTAGCTGAAGCAAAGGAATTAGATTCATCCTTGATTCTTCTGATCAGTAGAGCTTGGGTCGCAGGGTCTACAACAATTCAAAATGAGGTTAAAGACATAATGCATCATATATATAGAGAGCGACAAATAAAAGCCTTAAAAGCATTGCTCCACCACCATCTGCTCAAAGAGTTGCAAGCTATAGTGGAATGTTTAAATTGAATTTGTTCCAAGAGCTTAGGAAAGCTCTCTTTGAAGGGGGAAGGATTGATCCAATTCTCAGTTGGATCTTACTCAAGCGATATCTGATGTTCTCTGGATTGCTGGTGCTGGAGTGTGTTTTGTATCCGTTCATATATCAGCCTTGAGCAATTATCTGTATTTGGAGGGTTATTTTTGCAAAGTGGTCTGTAATCTTTCATTTAGAGCCTTATATTTGCTAGTGCAATATGCACGTAGTGTGCAACTGTAGGAAGGGGATTAACTGGTGGTTAAGAGTGGTCCCCACTCTAACCGTATTCAGTTTGGGAAGTTCATGTCCAAGTCCGTGCTGTGCACGTCTTCTTCATTTTGTATAAATAAACCCAATGTAATCAGTTTGCATATGAATAGAAATTGAGAATTTTAGTCCACCGTTCATCTCTTTCCTTCCTTCTCTCATCTTGAGCTCAAACTAGGTTTGTAGGTCGATGGAGAGAAGAAGGCACGCTGCGATTCCAGTCGCCGCGAGAGGCCGAGCTGGAACAACCTCGCTCAGAAAGAGAAAAAACTATATATAATAAATCTCATGCTCCTCCTCCATTCATACTGTTACATGGAAAAAGGCAATTCAAGCTACAAAATTTATCATTACTTGGTGAGTTTCTCAATTTTATCTGTTCTTACATAGCCAAAATATAATGGGAAAGGACTGGATGAAAGTTTTATTCAGTATGTTGGATCTTTCAAACCTTATGATTGAGTTTATGGTTTTCTTCAATTTTGATTGAATTTTTTTTTCTTCTTTTTTTTAATGACCATAGAAAGTTATGATTTTGTATATCTATAAATTTTTGGCATTGTTGTAGGCTGCTGCAAATGGTCACAATAATGGTAAGGGGACTGATTCTATGATAGTCCTTAATAGAATTGAAAACTTGGCAATGTTGAGTCAGTCTTTGATTATGATTCAGTTCAAATACATTTTTTGTGTAAAATTGATTCAAGTTCTTTTTTGGATGCTAAATTTGCTCATACTTCGAACATCAGTTTTTTAATCAATTTTGAAAGTTTGATAATGAAATTCAGGGTAAAGGCCGGTAGTGAAACTGGTTAACTAACATATGAATAGTGAAGAGTTAAAATCTGTGTCCTGAACAGATTTCTATCGTTATTGGCGACAGTTGAAGTTAGTTTTGAGACCTCGCCAAAGAGGTAGATTTAGCTTCTGGTGACACCACTTTTGTTTTCTAATGTTGTTTAATGAAAACTTAATGTTGTATTGGTTAGTGAACTGCACTATGTGTTAGTTTCTTTTGTTAGATCAAGATGAGTAATTAGGATTAGGGTTTTATATCTCATAGCCACTTAAGATATTATACCATGCTTATCAGTATTGAAATATCACAAAGCACTACCTCTAGACCAGCTTTTATATGAGATGAACTGGGTTTAGGGTACTGGGCTTTATGCCCACTCAACCCGATCTAACAATTAAACAGATAACACGTGCAAAACATATGTTGCCCCATAGAACATTATACACAATAATATTCTATTATATTGAGAATATATCTATATATCCAACAATCTCCTCATATATTCTCAATATATTAGGCAATGCCCCGTTAAATCATCGGCTCACAAAAATAATATAGTTCACAGACTAAATCAATTATAACTCGAATAGTTCAAATGAGACTAAACCAAAATAATCAAATAGTTTAAAGATCATATCAAAACAGAATAGTCATAATGACTAAACCAACTAGAGAAACCTGTCATAGTTTCAAAATCAACCAAAGCAAATAAACTTCAAAAACAAAATATGAGTTTTAAGTTCATGAACACAAGAGTCTTAAACTCAACAGAAATTTTATCAAGCAATTGACAAATTTATTCTTTAGAGAAATAAACCAAAACTATATCCTTACAAACTGCTTTATGTTACTCCTCCATTTTGAGCAAATCATTATTCTGAAATCTATGTTGACAGATTCAACTCCTCCATCATTGCTAGCTTATGGAAAACAAGAATATCAAGAGACACATCTCTAAGAATTCTAGTAAATTTCATAAAGTATCTAGTTCTACTAACGAACTTAGTACAATTCAACGGTAGCTTAGCAAAATACAACACAAGCATCACAATCAAGTATCATTAACAAAATAAAGAACAAGAACTATTATAGTTTCTACACAAGAACTATACTATGTTTCATATTCGAATAATAGAACAGTCAAATCAATTATGGTTAATTCTGAATCATCAAAATTGGAATGAAACATGAATCCATAAAAGAGTTATATCATCAAAATTGGAATGATATAACAACCATTCTAAATATTGGAAACACATCGACAAGTTTTCATGCTTTCTTTTGGAATAATGAGATGATTCTAAGTAAATTATAAAAATATATAGTATCATCAAAATTGGAATGAAGTTATATATTAACAGAATTTACATAGAACATTTCAAATTATCTTAAGTATGCCAACTGCCTAAAATTGATGCTTCAGTTTGAACTTCTCTATGGCTCCAATTGGATTTTAAATCTCAAAACAACTTGGATGTTGAAGCTTTTGACTCAATAGCTTTTAACTCAATTTTCCTCACAGTTTTGATAATTAGATCACTTTCAAGTCTCTTAGCAAGAACATTAGCCATACTTGTCGCAATTGCACTTTATCTATGAGAAAGTTCAACTAGGCTTCTTTCAGCCTTAATATACCCCTCTTACAATTATAGAGTGAGTTATGAGCTACAGTGCATTATGGCTTGATAGTCGCATAACAGAATTAGGGAATTTACTTTAAACTTCTCAATGGATGATTAGCAATAAGTCATTCAATCCACTCAGCCGCTTCCCCTACAGAGGATAGCACATAGAGGTCTGATTTCTTGGATGAGAACGCAATGCTTGTTTGCCTTTTAATCTCCATAATTTTTTTTCTGCACCTCCTAGTGTGAACACATATTCACTAGTTGTCGACTTCACTAAACTTTGAGTAGCACAAAGCAAACTCTTGAGTACCACTCTAGTCTAGGGTACTCAAATGTGTATGGGATTATTAGTGAATCTGCAGATCATACCTACCTCAAAGGCTATGTCTATTCTGGTGCAGATCATTGTATACACGAGACTTTCAATTCTTTTAGAATGATTTACCTGTCTCATAGTTGCACCATCATTAGGTGTCAACATTTTATCATAATCATAAGGTGTTTTCAAAACACACTTGCAATCACTATATCCCCACTTTTGAAACACATTATTGATTTATCGAGTTTGACTAAGGGTTATCCCTTACCAACCAAAACTCACCCTTATATATAATATGGTGTCCACACCACTTAGGTGCTTCATGCTAAATTTATTTGGATAGCACAATTTAACTCCATTTATAATAGAGATGTCACTTCCAATCAACAAGCATGTCAATAAAATCAAGTGAATAATAGCCATTATATTTGACACACCACAAAGTTAAAGTCACTGATCTAAACTACTTGATTCATATACTGGGCTCTTTGAGAAAATTGTCAAATTATTTATATGTTGCTATATTATATGTTTTAAAACATACGATGATTTTACAAAGTTGTAAATCTTGTTCACTAAACACATTAGTACAAAACATTTAGTATAAAACTAATCAGTACAAAACTTTTCAATATAAAATGTTCAGTACAAAACTGTTTAAAATCTTTTATGAATAACAAAATTTTCTAAAGATGTAAGGGCAAGAAGAATCCTTATTGTAGCAATATGACAAACATGTGTGTAGACAGCAAATCTGTCTACCCCATTTATCTCAGTCAATTCTTAAGCTACTAGAAGTGCATTAAAATTGCTACTGATCAATCAAAACTAAGTTTCTTCTACAAAATCCCACTTACTATAGTTTTAGCCCATTTCGGCAAATCAACTAATTGTCTAACACAAATTTATCTCATTGTCTACTAAAGACTCTTCTTCGCTCATTTGTCATTGAAGTATAAGTGTCAGTAGGACTGGTTCTTGATTCCAACTGTGAATCATTGATCGTGACAGTAGGACTAATAATTTCATAGATTTGTCTTTGATGAACACATCCTCAAAGAACTTTGCAAGTCCAGATTCTACTAACCAAAATTAGATAGATCCAAAACTGTCCATAGAATCACATTCTGCACTTTCTAAGTATACACAAATATTTGTTGTAGGCCTTACAAAAATATTTGTGTAGGTCTTCAAATTTGTGTTCTTGGGTCATGTACTCTAACAAATGTATCACAACACAAATTTTCACTTTGACAAAATTATTTGTGTTTCTATTGCATAGTTTACAAGGTGTAAATAATTTAGAGTGTGGTATCATATTGGAAATATGATTAACAACACAATATCACCCACAATTACACAAACTCAAACAATAGTCAATGATATAGAATTCAACATTTCACTAAGTGTTTGATTCTAACTTCTATCAATGCCGTTTTGACTGTTGTAAATAGGGAGCACTAGAGATTATGCCAAATGCAAACTTCTTTTAAAATTGTTAAAACATATTCACCACCTCTATCAAATCTGAACCCTTGATTTTTTAGCATTTAACTATAATATTTTGTAATTCATTAAGAATAACAAGTGCATCATTCTTCATATATATGACAGACTTATATTAATCATCTACAAAAGCGATTAAATACTTCTGACTAACAATTATTTCACATAGTCACAAAGCTACTGAGATTACAATTATCAGAATGTATTGATTCAAAAGGTTGTGAACTCCTAGAGACCATACAAAATGATTTCTTAGTGATCAAAATCTGAATTCAAAGTTCACATTTGTCATATTTAATGAAGTGTCATTTAGTAGAGTTATAAGTTTTAACAAGAACAAACAATTTAACATATAGTTCATAGTGCTTCTAACTCTCAAAACAACTTGGAGGTTAAAGCTTTTTACTCAATAGCTTTTAACTCCATTTCTCCCACAGTTTTGATAATTAGATCACATTTTCTTACAAACAATTGAATATATAGTTCTCAAATCCTAGTCAAATATGTTATGTTCAAGAACACAATTAGAACTATTATTATTAATTGTCTCATTTGTTAAACTTAACTTATACATGCGATTGACTATGTATGCACATTAACAAAATCACTCTACCACATTTTACAAAATTGTTTGCTTTCTCTAGTGATTCTAACAATGTCCACTTGCTCAAACAAATTGAGCTATATTTTCCTTTATTCTTTCTTCATCATCTTCGAAACTCTAAATGAGATAATGACCAATATTTTATAATTCAATTTTGCACACATAGTATAATGAACGAGAAAGAACAAAACGTAACTAACGGAGTCATATCACTTACAATTGCTCTTATCTAAGTTACAGACATCTGTTATAGATCTTATACATCATTTTTTTTATTTATTTATTTTTATTTTTTTTAGAGAAACAAATATATAATCTCACACAAACTGCAAATAATGGGTTTTTCAAAATATCTATACACATAGTATGATAAAGCACTTAACAACCCTAAACATGCTAGTTTTCAAAGCGAGAATAACTATGATCTAAAACTCATAATCATATAATAAAATGCATAAAATGTTAACACATTCATCACATGAAAATATAAGAAAATTAGAAAGATCATACCGACACTTCAAGTTGAAGTGTTTTCCAATTTCGATGGAGTAGCCTGTGCAGTGCAGACTGATTCAACCGTGATGCATATCCATCATCTCCAACACACACAATTTGTAAGTAACTTTGAAGTTCCTACATCATCAAATTGTTAAAATTAGCCAATTAAACAAATTATTAGCACTATTTTATTCTAACAATAATTTAATTGGAGATACAAATTTACAGTCAAGACATACAGTTTAACTTATCAAAAATAGATATTTGATTTTAGCACATAACCAAGACATCTGTTCAACTTGTATTAAATTAAATAAATAATTAATACAGTCTTGAACTTAATCACTTAGCATCATAGTATCTCTATAATTCAAAACATAAACTTAAAACGAGTGTTTTGAACTTCCGGCACATAATAAAATATTTAGCAAGTGACATTAATGAGGTATAGGAAATTAAAGAACTTATCTTCAATTTGGATCTAATCCAGTCCATTCACATTTGGATCTAGTTCAAGCAATATCACCATAACCTGCATTGTTACTAAAATTATTATCCACATCTTGATTCCTTTTGGCTGAACCTGGATATGATCAAACAGTCCAAACACCAAACAGCAAATCTCCAACCAATAGAGCAGCTATTGGACTGGATCTGAATCTGGATATGATCAAACAACCTGAACTCCAAGCACCAAAACAACATCCAATCAAAAAATTAGATCTTTTGGATCTAAAGATGATCCCCTCAACCGATCTCGATGGAGGAGAGAAATCACTGGTAGTGGCAATGCCAGAGTCATGTGGCGACAGTGGCCATTGACGTCGGTGCCCAGCGGCGGTGCCTAGAGGTGGCAGTCAGCGGCGGTGCCCAGCGATGACGTCTAGTGACGTCGCCTAGCGATGGCGCCCAGCGGCAGAGTCCAGCGATGGCACCCAGTGGTGGAGCCCAACGATGGCACCCAACGACGACGCTCAGGATAGCGGCGCTCGCGACGGTGGAGGACACGACTGTGGCGCTCGCGACGACGAACGACGGGGGTGAGATTCCGACGAACCCTATCTCTCTCAATCTCAGTATTTTTATTTGAGTAATATCTTAAGATTGTTAGATCAAGATGAATAATTAGGGTTAGGGTTTATTTCTCATAGCCACTTAGGATATTATACCCTGCTTATCAGTATTGGAATATCACAGAGCACTACCTCTAGACCAGCTTTTATATGAGATGAACTGGATTTAGGGTACTGAGCTTTATGCCCACTCAACCCGGTCCAACAATTAAACAGATAACATGTGCAAAACACATGTTGCCCCATAGAACATTATACACAATAATATTCTATTATATTGAGAATATACCTATATATCCAACAACTTTTAGGTTATGATCAAAATCTAAAACCTATAATATATTCTGTGTTTTGATATTTTTAAATGATGCATTGTAAATAAGACATCTATTAACTGTGCAATTTTTGACTTGTCTCTCATTCAACTTTGGAATATATATGTGATATATATGTTTCAATTACTGGTAGTTTATGAGAATTTTTGGTGTGTTCATATCGCATTTTACCGTCTATAGTTTGAAATTAAGATGGTGGCTTGCTTATGGTTTATTGCTCTTGATAACATTGAATGTACTATTTAACTATAATGATTGTGTATGATACATTCTGGGGGTTAACTCGAAAGATTGTATAACAGAGATAAGAACACATATAAACCATATATAACAAACCTGATGTAATGAAGAAGTCCGACTTCCTTCAAAATAATTGAAAATCTCACACTATCTTTGAATCTTCACACCTACCGTTGCAAACAAAATAGTTGGAAATTTTTCAATAACAAGCTGAGTTGCTAGTTTTTATAAAAGAATAACGTTAACAAAATTCGGTACAGTTTAGAACTTTCTAGAATTTTTTGGATCTTTTCAGAACTCAAATATGTATACCTCCCCGAATTATTCCCAAACACTAAAGTTGTGACTATGTTATCAATTTAATTATAAAATCTCAATCTTATAACCTACCAAACTTGTTTAACTTGAACGTGTAGGCTGTAAACCATCTCCTTGTTGTTTCCCTATTACATTCTTGAAATGTCCTACAAACTGGCATGTCCCTTAAGCAAGCTCTATTTTAGATAGCAATCAACTATCAGCCAACAACTTTATCAAAAGATAAATTTAAACCTCAATAACATTCAATAAAAAATTCGGCAGAACCTACCCATATATACAACTTTTTCCCTGTATAATTATAATCCAGTATATCAACATTCAATAATTATGTAGCGAAGATGTTATAGAAAATAAATCTCCATACTCAAGCATCTTATGCAATAAGGCACCTCCAAACTCAATCACTATAATCTTTCAATTGACAAAATACTTAAATCTCAATTATATATCTAACCGATGGCTTAAATAAATTGTTCATGATAATGAAAGACTCCAATCTAAACAGTTAAAATAAAAAATTAATTTTCTAACCAACTATAGTTTATAGCTAGGTAAATAGAAAACCAACAAAGATAACCTTGTACTCCACCATTATTTCACAGTTAATGGGAGAAACTACATTTCATTGATCCAATTGAACAATTTTCTCATTTTAATAGGAAATGTAAGTGAATAAATGAATATTAGGGATGATAATGGGTTAGGGTTGGCCTTAGCGGTCCTCAACCTGGCCATAGAAAAAACCTAATCTGGCCTTAGCCCTACAAAACAAAGGTCATAGTACTCCTTTAAAAATAAGGTCGGGCTAGGGCTTTCCATGACCCCGACCCGATCCGGCCGTACATATTATGCCAAAAGTATACTTTATTTGTTACAAAGAATATGTATGTTAATGTATATTACACACATAAGATATTACAAAATATAAACATTAGTTTTTACACATCAATAACATATAGTATTTTATAGAAGATAATTAAAGATTAGATTAATGAAGAAGAAACAATACAAGATGCCTAAACAGCTAAATTGATTGAAAGAAGATTGAAAATACAATGAGATCCTCGGGTTTAAAAGTAATGAACCTAAATATTCTCCCCATTGTAATATCAATATCAATATTTCATATCATTATAGGCAGAATCACGTAGGGGAAGTTGAATATTATTGTTATAGATGGAAATATCTAAGTCATAGAAAATTAAGTGCACATGTTAAGTACTGTAGTAATCTAAATGTAACAAAATAAAAAAACAAATTTACCATCCACTGCTTGATTTACATAATCATAATCATTCATACCGTAATTACTTATGAATATCAATCCTAACTCCCAAAAAATGTGAGAGAATTGGGAGAAACTTATGAATATCATTCCTACCGTAATTACTGAAATCTTCTCACATAAGCAGATGGTTTAGAGAATCACTGCTAAACCATAATGTTATACAATTGAATATTAAAAAAGCTGCATAGGGGGGGGGGGGCATGAAATTTTATGAAATTGGGAAAGTGAGAGGGGGAAGAAACTGTGTTTGAGGAATTGATATTTTTATTTTGTTTTTGTTTTTTAATAAAATTGTGGCGTGCACATGTTAGTTAAATATGAATCCCTATTTTTCCTCACATTTCTCTATTTGAAAATAGAGAAAGAACAACATGGGTCGACTCTCTCTCTCTCATATTAGTATAAGATATAGATATTAACTTTTTAAGTAAAGAGTATAATGGAAGAGTTTGAGTTGCACGTGCGCTGCACGGGTTTGTTTAAAGTAGAATATAATTTGAGAGTTGAAGTTGCACGTGCACAAATGGGGTTTGTTTGGTGACAAAATCTCCCATTAAAATAGTAGAGATAAAGATAGAGATATATGAAATACAATCTACAAGCCTATTTATTTATTTTCATATACAAATTTACTTGTGCCCAAAGTTTGTTAATTAGAGAGAAAAATATCAATGATATCCTTGCTGAAATAATTTTAATCATCCTTCCAAATCTCCAAAACTCCACGCCATCATCATTTCTGTCACCATCTCCTAATCACTTCGAAACCCTGTTACATCCATTCTCGATCTCCTGTCTTCCTTTGGCTGCAACCAGGGTCGGCCTTGGCCCAGTGCGGGCTGGGCGACCTGCCCAGAGCCCAATTCAGGGGAGGGGCCCAATTTTTTTAAGTATATGGACTATTATTTTACACGTGCAATGCACGTGGGGAAATTTTGGAGGGGAAATTGAAAAGGAAAAAAAAGAAAAAAATGAATTAAGCTCACCAGTCACTCAGTCAGTAATTGAAGATAGAGATTAATAGGTTTATAATTAATATTTGAACTAGGAATTTTAAAGGTCCCCTCTTTTAATTAATACATTTCAAGTTCCTAAGTGTACACAGTAGTCTCTCTCTCCTTGGCGTCACTTCCCCTTATTCATTTTTTTTATATCATTCCTGCTGTGATTCATTGAGTTCATGTTCATCTTCACTGGATCATCAGTTCTTCACTGGTAATTTCTAAGTTTCAATATCAGTTTGTTTATCAGTTGCACACTTTGATTTTTTTAGGAGTGTCATTTTCAGTTAAGTTTTTTTTTCTTTTTAACTGTATTTGACAATGAGATTAATTTTGAGATAGACTGCACACTTAAATGATCAAGTGTATACTTAATTTTGTGATAGATTGCACACTAAGTTTCAATACAATCAATACTTAAATGATGATCATAATCATAAATGAAACAACAAGAAACAAAATTAGCACCATGGGAAGTAAAGGTGTCGATATTATTCGCTTTCAATGGTAACACCAATGACCTATTACAATTGCTCCTATCTACACCACAGCACATTGATCCTAATGCATCTTTATTGACCAAGTGTATAACAGTATAAGATCACAGAATAGTAACATTTGCACTGGGAACTAATTGACCATGATGCAGGGGATGCTCAACTTAGACAACAACATAAACTGAAAGCTTTAGATGCTTGTTGTAATCAACATTCAACTTAATACACCACCAGCATATGGTTATGGATACACTTTTATTGATGTGAATGAACTAGCCCTTCAACTTTCTATATTCCTTTCGTGGCCACAAGATAAAGATAATATTTTGTCCTCATTATAATTCCAAGAATTACACTCTTGTCGATATCCTCCTTTGACATTCCCGTATGCAGCTCCTAATTAAAACAATAGAAAAGGTTAGTAAGTCCAATTTCGACAACCAAAATCCCTGAATTCATTGCTTATATAGAGATCTTATTGTTCTTTGAGCCATTACACTGATTATATAGAAATCTAGAGAAATCCTAGTTTATTATTCTTGGTACGTGTTGTTTCTTATTCAATGATTATAGCTCATACTATCTGACTTGAAGTCATGTTCTAAGTATCAGTTTCTATTTATGTTTTGGTTAAGTTAAATTTTTTTTTCCATGATCCAATCCAAGTCTATTAATTTATTTGTACTGTATTATGTACTAAAAAAGAACTACATGAATAAAAAAATTTCCTGTTAGGTAGTAGCAAAAAAATTGTCTGCTTAGAGTAATCATGGATAATTTTCTAGTTCATTTTCATGATCATGTGTTCCTTCAGGTTTTTTTTCTTGTCGATGTTTTTACATAAATTTCATTATTCTTTTTTTTTACTCCTTCTCCGTTTTTTTATTTATTTATACAAGTATTAGAATTTAGAAGTCTAATTTTGGGAATTTTAGTTTTTAGATTTGCCGATTGATTTGAATGCAGAGTTGAGAATTTTCGAATTGCAAGTCTATATTCACTATCCAGGTTCTATTGTTCTATATTTTTATACTTTATTAATTTTATTTTAATTTCTAGATTAAAAGGAATGTTTCCTAAGAAGCACGCTTCTGGGTATGAAAAAAGAAAAAGAAAGAAAAGGGAAGAAGATATTATAAAAGCTCAAAGCAGTTCTTTAGATAAATTTTTGAAGAATATAAATGTTTCTTCGGAAAACCAAGTTGAAAATGAGGTAAACGAAGGAGTTCAAGATTTAGATGAAACTGAAAAATGATGTAAACGAAGAAGATCAAGATTTGGTTTAAAATGAAAATGAACAAACCAAAAATATGGAAGAAACAACAAATGTTACTGAAAATGAGAACATTTAAAATAATATAGAAATAAACAATGTGTTTGAATGTTCAGAAGTTACAACATCTTTGAATGTATATGATCCTAGAGTTTGGGATAGTTTAGATGGAAAAATGAGAGATTTTCTTGAAGAAAAATGTCCTATTAGAGAAACCAATATTAATTTTCCTAAGGATAATCAAAACAGGGGGTTTTCTTAGGATTTTTATTATCGAAAATTAACAAATGGATAACTTTCTGATAGAAAATGGTTGATTTACTTAAAAGATTTGGATAGAGTATTTTGTTTTTGATGTAAAGTGGTAAGAAAAGTTCATACTAGGAGTAAATTAGCAGATGAAGGAATTATTGATTGGAAACATCTTGGGGATAAGCTTAAACAACATGAAAATAGTTATGAACACCTTATTAACCTTAGAGCTTTAGTTGAACTGCGAGTCAGATTAAACACAAATCGAACAATTGATAAAGAATTACAAGAGCAAATCAAGAAAGATACAAACCATTGGAAACAAGTTATGGTCAGAATCATTTCTGTTGTAAAACGTCTTACTATGAATACTTTGGCGTTTCATGGAACAAATGAAAAATCTATGAAGATTCTAATGGAAATTTCTTAGGCTTTCTTGAATCAATAGTAGAGTTTGATACCGTAATGATGCATCATTTTCGACTAATTCAAGATAAAAATATTCATTATCATTATCTTAGTCATAAAATACAAAATGAATTGATAGCAATATTAGCATCAAGTGTCAAGAGTGCAATTATAAAAAAAAATTAAAGAGGCCAAATATTTTTCTGTGATTTTTTATTGCACTCTTGATGCTAGTCACAAAGAACAAATGACTCTGATTGTACAAAGTGTCGATATTGCAAGTTACCCAATAAAAATAGAAGAATTTATTTTAGAGTTTCTAAATGTGGAAGATACATCTGGATTGGGCCTTTTTTAATGAATTACAAGCTGCTCTAAACTCTCTTGATTTAGATATTGATAATGTGAGGGGACAAGGTTATGATAATGGTTCTAATATGAAAGGAAAACACCAAGGTGTTCAGAAAAGGTTACTTGACATAAATTCCAGAGCATTTTGTATGCCATGTGGTTGCCATTCTCTCAATTTAGTACTTTGTGATATGGCAAACTCGTGTTTAAAATGAAATCTTTTTTTGGAGCATGTCAAGCCATTTATAATGTATTTTCTAATTCAACAAAGCGATGGAATCTTTTACTTGAATATGTAGATGAATTAACTTTGAAATCTTTATCAACTACACGCTGGAAAAGTCACATTGAAACCGTAAAAGCAATAAAAAGTCAAGCTCCCAAAATAAAACAAGCTTTAATTAAATTAGCAGAAATTTTTTATGATTCTAAAGTGAGTTGGGATGCTGAGAAATTAGCATCATGTGAATTTTCAAGTTTTTATTTTATTTTAAGTTTGGTTATTTCGAATGAAATTTTGTATAAAATAAACTTAGTGAATAAAAAGTTGTAGACTAAAGATATGCTTCTTGATGTTGCAATTAAAAACTTGGAAGGATTGGTTTTATTTTTTGAAAAATACAGAGAAAATCGATTTAATTCTGCTATGATTGAAGCTAAAGAAATTGCATCTGAAATGGAAATTGAGCCCTTATTTTCTGTAAAATGTAGGATTTTTAGAAAGAGACATTTTGATGAAATTCCTGATACGGATAGAGAACAACAATCTGCTCAAGAAAATTTTAGAACTGGTTATTTTCTTGTTTTAGTTGATATGGCTCTTTCTCAATTGAAGAGTAGATTTGAAAAAAATGCAAATGTTTGAATCTATATTTGGCTTCTTATTTGATGCATCACGGTTAGTTTCATTAGATGATGATGAAATGAAAAATTGTTGTTTGCAACTTGAAATTGCTTTGAAACATGGTGATGTGTTTGATATTGATGCAAATTATTTACTTTTAGAATTACAAATATTGCAAAAAATGCTACCAAGTGAAGCATATAAAACAGATAAACCATGACATTCAATTAAAATTATGGAGTTTGCAAAAAAAAAAAAAAATGCATATGTTTCCAAATATTTTGGTTGCTTATAGGATTTTGTTGACTGTACCTGTGACCTGTGGCATCTGCAGAGAGAAGATTTTCAAAATTAAAATTATTAAAATCTTATTTATGAACAACTAAGACACAAGATCGGTTAAATGGATTAGCAATTTTGAGTATTGAAAAAAATATGTTGAAAAATATTGAGGTTGAACATATAATTGATAATTTTGCTTCTAAAAATGCAAAAAGAAAACATTTTAGATGAGATGTGATTTATTTTTATTTTATTATTATTATTTTTTTATGCAGGTGCAAGAGTCGCTATCAGTATGCTTAATGAAAAATATGGAGTATTTGATGTCATAAAGTAAAACAAAGGTAATCTTTATTTTTCTGGGTATTCTTTTTATGTTCTCTGCCGTTATATTATATTTTATTAATGGGAGATAACCAATTGGCACCGAAAGTTACTCATAATACCCTATACATACCTAAAGTTACGTTAATACCTCAATGACACCCAAAGTTATCAAAATTGGACTTATAGGCACCCGCTGTTCAAATCTGTTAAGTTATTAACAAATTCAGTGTGAATTTACGTTTTTACCCTTGCCTGCTGCTCTCTTGTCTATGTTATGTTTGCTCTCTTCTTCTCTTGTATTTCCAAATGAATGAATTCAGCGGTGATGGCGTTAGACGGGGCCAGCAGCGAGCGACGCTGCAGACGTTGGCGGCACTGCAGGTGGTAGGCAGCACCGCAGGTGGTAGGCGATGGCGCACAAGCAGCAGATCCATCAAAAGGTGGGGAATCTCTCTTCTTTGCATTTGATGAACTTATCTCGTAGTATTTATGTATTATTTGTAGATTAATTCCGCTTTTAATTGTAGAACTACTCTTGATTGTTGATTATTCTTTCCTTCAATTTAGGATTGAATTCGGAAACGTTATTAAGGTTGAGTTAGGGTTCCGATTGGTTGCAAATAGGGATTTGGGATTGTATTTCCGATTTCGAATTAGGAATTTGTGATTTTTTTGATGGGTTCCAAGTTAGGGATTGGAAATTTGGTTTGAAAATTGGGCAATTAACTTTTAGATTGGAATTTGGGATTCACGAAGAATTACATTTTGAACACATTATAATAGCTTTGTACTTCATAAAATAGAAACTGGCAAATACATGTAAATTGAACATACATACAATGCATATATAACTACAAACTCTTTTTTTTTTTGAAACTTCCATTAGACTTGAGTAAATTTTGCAATTAATTTAGTATACAAGTACATGCTGGGCTCAACGGGTAGGAAGGACTACTGACTCTGTCTCTTTTAAAATGCATAAGTAGCAGTTATCCCCCCTACATACACTTTTGTTCACTACCGTTACACAGAGGCAGTAATTCTCTGGTTCGTGGGATGGAGAAGTAGTGGGTGTAACCGTATATTCAAAGTACTTAACAACTTCTTGACACGCACTCCTTATATTTATGCCATTTGTTGCATGATTGTGAGGTGTGCATGCCAAGAAGTTGAAAAATACCATGAATATATTGTGACACCCACCACTACTCCATCCTATGAAACCAGAGAATTACTGCACTCTGTGTAACGGTGGTGAACGAATATGTATGAAGGAAAGAGAATAGCTACTTCTGCATTCATAAAAAAAGCCCCCAAAAAAGAACTTAAAAAGGAAAAGAGGCAGAGTCAGTACTCTTCCCTACCCATTGAGGGAAACCCAGCATGTACTTGTATGCTAACATAGACAAGCATCTGTCTCTCTACTTAAACTCCATGTAGTGAACATCTTTTGTCTTTTCTTCTTGTTTGGGAGTCATCGTCTTCTTTCTTCTTTTTTTCTGCATCTTGATCTTCTTTCTAATACATTTTTTTTTGCTTCATATTCTCCAAAAAAACATTACGAAGAATGATGAAGAAGACACTCTTTGAATTGGGTATTTATAGAAGCAAAGAGACACTCATTGAAGTGAAATTGGGTATATTCTCACAAAAACATGAATTTCACCTTCCTTTTTCTTTCTTTTCTTCATCTTCCATCTTTTCTTTTTTCCTATCATGTTCAATAAAAACATGATGTAGAAGATGCTTCCCGAACTGGGGATTTATAGGAGATGAAGAAGACACTCCTTGATGAATTTGGGAGTCTTCATTATTGCATCTTTCCCATCAATAATAGCTACTTACTTTTGACACACAATTCTAAAAGTCAAAAGCAGTGATACACTTCTCAAAGTGCAAAAGGATTCAAGAGAAAACAAACAAAAACAGCAAAAAATAATCATAGCAGCAGCAGCAACAACAACAATAATATCCGAAGCAACCAGCAGCAACTACAATAGTAGCAACATTAATGAAAAGGAGTAATATCATTCATTTCCAAGAAATAACAGCAGCAGCAACAATAGCTAAATCAGAAGAAACCAGTAGGAACAACAATAGTAGTATCAGTTCATCAAAAGGAGTAATATAATAGAATCCAAGAAGCAGCAGTACCAACAGCAATAGCTAAATCAGAAGCAACAACAGATCATTGTCCCCACTAGCTGATCAATGGCAACAAATATGAGAAGCAGCAGAAGCAGCTAAAACAAGCACCAGCACCAACAGTAAAGTGTATGTATATGATGTGTATGACATTTGAATGTGTATGATGTCAAATGTCTATCTGTATGATGTGTATGAAATGTGTATGTATGATCAATTCAAATGTATTTTTTTGACTATGTATGTATCAGTTGAAATATGTACAAAAAATTTCTAGTGTATGTCACACTTTTAACTGTATGATCACGTTTCTATGTATGATGTGAAATGTCTATCTATATGATCTGTGTATGTTTATTATGTGTATGAAATGTCTGTATATGATCAGTTGAAATGTGTAGAAAAAATTACTTGCACATTTATGTGTATGATCAGAAGAAATGTACTAGTGTATGTCTATTATTAGTTAAACTGTCAATGTATTATGACGTGAACTGTGTATGTTTTATAAGTTGAGAATTTTTTTCACTATGTATGAAAAATTTTATAATAGTATTCCTTTGCTAGATACACTAAATTGTTGTATGAACAAGTTCGGAAAAAAAATGACTCGACAAAAAAGACAACAATACTTGATACAATTCCAAAACTTCTTTTTTTATTGAATTGTAAATAACAAAAATTACATTACGAAAAACTTCCAATTTCTCTGTAAACAAACCAAAATTAAATGAAAAAAAAAAATCAAATTACATTACACATTAGTTTTCCTTATTCTACAGATTCATCTACTTCTTCAATTGCAGTACTCTTCAGCGGGTACTTCTGCTTCTTCTTTTTCTTCGTCTTCTGCCAACCATAGCAAAAAAAACCAACCTTTCTTCATCTCCTGCCAACCACAAGAAAAAATAGGAGTTCAGCAACTATATTCATCTATCTGCAAATTAAACAATTACTAGCAGGCTCAGAACACAATTATCAGCACGGATAGATCAAATATGTGTATGAAAGTAGTATCAATTCATCAAATATATAAAAAAAATGGTTTCAGTAGGGCTGCATTCTAATGCCATGCCAACTCGTTCAGCAACACCAAAAATCAGATGCACCGACAACAAAAAATCAGAAACAGCAACAACACAATCAAAAGCAGCAATTATTTTCCAACTCAACATTGTATGATTTCCATCCACAATCAACATCAGGCAAGAAAGTAGATGAATCAAAAAATGGTTTCACTAGGGCTGCATTCTAATGCCATGCCAACTAGTTCAACAGTAACACCAACAATATATCAGCTCAAAAGTAACCAAGAGCAGCAGCTAATATCAGAAGAAGCAGCAGCAAAACCCTCAGATTAAACAAAAGCATCAGTTCACCCAAGAATATCAAAGAATCCAAGATTGGAATTCCCAACAAGTATTAATTCCCAACCATTTTATCCTAATGCTTCTGCCAACTAGTTCAGTAGCAACAACAGCAATCACAAGCAACAACAACAAAATCAAATACAACCAAGAGCAGCAGCAAATATGAGAAGCAGCTGAGGCAAAAGCCTAAGATGAAGTATATGATCAGTTCACCCATGCTTACAAATAATCCTCTGAAATTCCCAACTCATATTATGGATCATCAATATTGTATGATTACAATACACAATCAAGAACAAGCAACTAAGTATCAACAAAATAAAAAACAAGACTATTTTGTGTGACTCATCATTGCCTACTAAGAATCCAAAATAATTTGTAACAAATTAAACAATATTTTATGATAAAATTGCAACTCAGAATCAAACACTTCCCTCTCATATCGTAATGTCAAATGTCATACGCTACTTCAAAAACCCAACTCCAACCCTTAAATTCATATGAGATTTTGACATTGGATGTAGGTGGGTAAACGACATTGGTGATCACAAAAAAAAGGCAGAGATTGAGGATGTATGAGGCGTCGAAAATTAGAGATGACAGATATACAGTATACTTAGGGTTTCGAATTGGGATTTCCAAATTTTCAGATTCTTTGAATTAGGGTTTACAAAGGGGAAGGAGATATGACCAGGAAGAAAAGAAGATGAAGAGAGCGAGGGCTTTTTCGTCTTTTCACACTCTTCTTAACGGGTATGAACCCGTTAACAGGAATGTAACACGAATATTCCACTAACTTAATGGATATTTGAACGGCGGGTGCCTATAGGTCCAATTTTGATAACTTTAGGTGTCATTGGGGTATTAACGTAACTTCAGGTGTGTATATGATATTATGAGTAACTTTGGGTGCCAATTGATCATTCTCCCTTTATTAATATATTTAAAAATACTTGCATGTCTTTAAAGGGCCCCAATTTTATTTTTCGCCCAGTGCCTAAAATACCTCAGAACCGGCCCTGCTTATACTTCGATTGTATCTTTATGTACGAACTCACACAATGATTAAATATATTACAGGATTCCTTGAGATTGATTCAAAGTCTCTGATTGTTAATTATTGTCATCTCTAAGTTTGAATTATCAAAGTTACCATAGTCACAAATTCGGGGTTCGAGAATAATTCGTCAAGATTTAATATTCGGAATTCGGCAAAAATTCGGGAAGAAAGAAATATAAATTTAATGCAACTCATTATCCATCACCTAAGTAAATATATATTTAACTCCATAAATAAGAAAAATAGTAACAAACTTAGCAATTAATTCGTTTAATTCGCAAATTATTCGCAAACAAATCGCGTTTTCACGAATAATTCGTGAAGTGCGTGATTTAAATGCAAATTGGTGATTAAATCGCGAATTGATTCAGCAGATGAATTCTTCGCAAATAATTTTCCAAATTCACAAATTATTTGCGAACTTTGTTACTATGATAGTTACGAGGAAGAAGATGAGACTAGGGCATGCACTGCATGTGCTGTTTTACTATGCTTTCTTTTCTCCTTTTATTTTATTTATTAATTGATTATTAATTATTCATAGGATTTGGCATATGTGTATTGATTATTAATTATACCTTCGGGAAATATCCATCAGACATACACGACACATGAAGGACAAATACATAACACCACCTTATATTTTAGATCTGTCCAGATCACAACACCACAATTGTTTCTATCACTCAGAATACCCCCACTACAAGTTTATGTCTGAAGATTTTTAGATAGAAACTTCAACCTGTCTGTGACATAATGCAATTTGTTTCAGCCCAATCGGACTTTTGGAACTCGAGATTTGATTTTTACAAACACATTGCACAGTGATGTTTTCTGTCAGAATAAAAAATAAAACCGACTTGTTTAGTGAATAATAACACATCATATACAACTCTAGTTCTGATATGATAGTTAACACAATGAGCTTTGATATGAACCTTACTTCAAACCAACTTGAGTTCCAGAGCTTTAGATACGATTTTTCTAAGGACACGATTGTACAATTCTTAAGTAATCAAATCATCACATATCATAGAGAGTATGATATGTGATGATTTGATTACATGAGAACTATATATATATATATAGTAAACCACATACTTAACCCGGCAAACAACATGTTCATTTTTAATATGCCTTAACCCGTCATTGTTAATGACGGGTTAAGTGGTTTACACGTGGGGAGATCTGGTAGGGTATAAGTCTGAATTTGGACTAAGATTTTAGATACATAGCCCTAAATCGAAGAGATGAGGTAGAGGGCTTTTATCGTACACCCAACTTATCTCAAAACTGCAAATTAATTACGCATCATATATATATATATATATATATATATATTGGTTCGCCTTGCTCTGTAAGGATTAATTGCTGGTGATAATGATAAAAGAATCTAGATTAAATTGGTTAGCCTTGCTCTGGAAGGATTAATTACTGGTGATAATGATAAAAGAATCTAGATTAAATTATTGATAAATGAGACAATGAATCTCGTCAATAATACTATTGTTGGTTTTGTAAGTAATCCTTCCTCGGAAGTTTATCCCAATACAATTTTTTATGAAATATCAACATTGTGGGCTTTGATCATTTTGTGATGCTCGTTACAATTAAGATTTAAGGGTGCAGAAAGATGGACTGAAAGCTAGTTTGTTTCAATACAAAACATTGAAAAAGCATATAATACAGCTACAACACTCTTCAATTGTTTTTTTCTCTCGCTAGTTTCAAAAACATATTTAAAGTGAGAGATATTGTAGCTGACCTTCTCAAGAAAAATTTGAAAAAACATTTTAAGCTTTTACATCCAACCAAGTATCTCTCCACTAATATTTCCATCTTCCCCAATAAGAACAGTGCAAATAGTGTTAGGAATTTATGCCCAGGATCTTGTTAAGTTATGCGACAAGATTAATGTAAATCACCAAGTAAATAGAAGATCACACTAAATGCATAAAACACATAATTTTATCCCGGTTTGATCAATCCCTAATCCGGAGGGAGAAAAACCGAGATGATATTCAATTAGAGAAGAAACAAGAGTTACAACTCTCACAACGACTGTCTCTCTGGCCTCACCAGAAGATACTAGTTGTTTACAACTGGAAAATGTCTCAAACTCTCTTCAAAGAAGTATTCTCTCTCTTGGCTCTTCATGGAGGCCAATTACAATAATATATAGATATCTAGAGATATCCTAGTTTGATATCTTGATACAATAGTCATCCGATATTCCAGAAAAGATAACCATACGATAGGTTCCGTAGGATTTAACCTGGAGAACAAGTCGGGCTTCAATCGAATCCCCTAGACCCGAACCCCAAAAGCTGCATCATCATCGCGCGGTCGATTGTCAAACTTGCGATCGACCGCACTTGGCCTCTCGCCAAACCCGAGGGGCAGTCGGTCGACTGTCCCACTTGGACATTCGACTGCACCTGCTCATGTTGTTGCTGTTATTGTTTGGCTTGCTTCAGACGACTGCTTCGATCTCCTTTGCTTCACCGTCTTCGTATCGAACTTAGCATGCAAGACATAAACCCAATAATCTCCACCTGGGATTACATATTATGAATCCACACCTATGTGATTTAAATCTTCTAGACACTTTTAATCTCCTCATGCAAAGAACATGGTTCTGTGGCACCTTTTGCTAGTTGAATCTACTTTCATCTGTTTTTCTCCAGTTGGTATGCCCCTCAAAGGCATACTAATGATGACATTAGTTCGAGACGATTTGGGCGCTTCTATCAGTACATGCATCGTCTATGATGGCTATTTTATTAGCCTAGTTATTTTTATTTCAGCACTTTTAGTTGTTTTGGCATATGTAGTAGTTTTGTTGTTTGCACCCTATATTTTTTGAATTTTGGAGATTTGTTTTGAGATTTGTTTTGAGCCTATATATAAGTCTTTGGACTAATGAGAAGTAATACTTTTTATTGATTAAAAAAAGTTTGCGTGATTGAGTTTTGCTCTTCATTCCTCACTTTTGGGTGAGACATTGAGAGAACATTAAGGTTTGTGAGAAACCCTAGATCCCACCTCCATCACCATCCCTCTAGCCTCCACCACCATAACTGAAACCTCCCCCATTCCAAATCCCCAACTCCAATTCAAATCCGAAAACCTAATCTCCAAATTCAATTCAAATCCAAAGCCATAATCCCCAAATCCTCATTCAATCCCTTACCCTAATCTTCACATCAAGAAAATGATCTATGGAGGAGTACAACGCTATTGACGTTAACTAGTGGCTTCTTTCTTCCTCTCCATCTGCGGTGATGACTCGTTCATCGAACACTGTAATTTATTTCCATTCCTCCATTATTTTTGTTACTTCCTATCATTTCTAGAATATTATCTGAATTTACTGTCATCCACAAATATTAAGTGTGTGCTTTTCTACTTGCCTAATAGTGTACGAATCACTATTGAATATTTTACTTGTTAAAAATACTTAAGTATAATCATTGAATCTTAGGCCTAATATTTAATTGAGATTGTTAGACTTATTCAATTTTTTGAAAATCCATCATATCAATCAGTAGTTTTAATTTCTAACTTAATCGGCACTATATGTTGGTAACTTAATCTTTTAATATTCTTGGAAATTCTCTACCTATGATTAAGTTTACATCATTTTGCTATCAAAGTGAAGTTTTTAAAACCCTAGTTCTTGCATCATTCAGTCATATTGCATTCATTTATGATCATTTTAGGGTCATTTTTAGATCATTTCAGAATTTTTTTAAAAAAACATCATTTCAGGTGCATTTAGGTCACATTTCCCCAAATTTCAGCAAGCACACGTCCCCACGGTCCCTAATTTTTTTGCCTTTGGTGAATGCGTCTTTGCAGCACCATCACGAATCCTGAAGAGCATTTCTTCTCTCTCCCAAACTACCCAATTAGAAATACTAGAAATCAACGAGCCCCTCTTCGAACTGAAAAGGACAACACTGACATTTTCACTACCCTTGATGTCATTCAAGCAAGTCTTTTTAATATCAATCAAAGACTTATGTAAGTAAAATTGAATCAAAATATTGCTCTTGAGCTTCATCGTCAGATCTTTCAAGGGAATGATCGTGACGACCGACATCAAGATCGTAACCCTGATGAACAATACAAGAAGTGTGTTAAGGCTGACATTCCCCACTTTAATGGTCATATGGAACCTCAAGCTTATCTCAATTGGATCTGTATCATGGACCACTAACATGAGCAAAGCCCTGCAGGTCAAATTTGTCGTGATGAAATTGACTGGTAAAGCTCAATAACATTCAATCAATCTTGAATATGCCCGCAGAGGCCGACGTCTGCCACCTGTAACCACTTGGGAGGCCACGAAAGAGAACCACACTGAGAGATATATGCCCTTATCGTTCCATACCATATTGCTAGATTCGTGGAACCAACTTTATCAAGGAAGCAAATTCACCCACGAGTCTGTGGATAAGTTCGACGACTTTCTCATTTGAGGCAATGCTTTAGGTAAAGAGAGCGTCAAACCCTCTATAGGTTCAGAACTAGACTACGAGCTGATCTAAGGAACGAGCTAATCCATAGAATGTGGACTCCTTGGCATCGGCGCATGTACTTGTCCTCAATATGGATTCTCTTAAAACAAGTTTTCACTACAAGTCAAGCGATTCGAGAGATCATTTCTCTAGAATGACTTCCACTGACCCCTCTAGATCTAAGTCCTCCTCTTCTCAGTACTCCAACAAGTCTTACCCAATTAAGCCTACTTCAAATCCATATCCACTTAGAAATGACAATAAGGGTAAGAACATTGAAAAAGACTACTCTAAGATTGATCATCTCACTAAGTGCTATAAATACAAGGGATATGACCATGTTCCTAGCAGCTGTCCCAGCCCCAGTAGGATCAAAATTGTAGAAGGTACCGTTGTCATTGCTGATGATTCCGACAATGAGTTTTCCTATGAACCTAATGAACGTGATGACTATGGCGAAGAAGAGGATGACCAATATCTCAATTATATTTGGTCGATCCAATCACCTATTTTTAAGTCTTAGCCCCTCGTTCGTAGGCGACTGATATGGCTAAAAATGGGGTTAAATCGGAGCCGTCCAGATTGGGCACGAATCTTGATGCCCAGGGGTAAAAAGGTAATTTCACATACAAGCGGATCTAAAGCGGGTACGGAATCTCCTCCAGCAACCCGCGACCGGATCCACACCACTGTCGGGTTCGGGTCCCGACCCGAGGCGAACCCAAATCATCAAGGGGCAAGTCAGGATCCCTGATTTAGCCAAATCAACAACCCTGATTTGCTCCCACTGGGAATCAGGGGCTAATTTCCCAAAACAGAATAGGAAGATTTTCCTCCTTGCTGTTAAGCAGGAAATCAGGCCCCTAACCGTTCCAATGGCGACTATAAATATCACCTCTCTACCACCAAGACCAGGTTAATCACTCTTTCGCCACTTAAGCTCTTTCTTAATCTTTTTCTGATTACTGACAAGAGCATCGGAGGGTGCGTCGCCGGAATCAACCCCGGTGTCTCGCACTTCCTTGCAGGTCGCGGCGGGAGCAAGAAGGCTGAGTCAACTGTTCAGGTTTTCTCGGACTCACAAATTCTATCTGTTTACCCCCACACCGAAATCAGCGGTAACAGATTGGCGCCGTCTGTGGAAAAACCACACGAACAGCCTCAGCCCATTCTCCGTCGTCCTCTGCAGTCATGCCGCCGAAGAAGGTCAGATCCAGAGGGTCGAACCGTGTGGGCAACCTCGCCGACTCGGCGAATGAAGTCCCAGTCAATCCTATTCCTCAGTCCGACCTCCCTCCGCCGACCCAGCAGGTCCCACCTCCTCCTCCCAAGCAGCAGCCCAACAATGGTCCGTCCGGTCATAACGGTCGGAAGGAGAAGCAGCCCCTCAATCCGGGCCATGTCTCGGTCCATAATGGGTCCTCGGACTCGATGGCTTCTCATCATCCCGACCTCCGTATCACACTTCTGAACCGCCAGAAGGACGACGACCTCCGCACCCATCTTGACGAGAGGCGGGCCCGAGAGGGAGCCTCCCGCCAGCGTCAGGGTGAGCGGTCCCCACGTCGTCGAGACGGCAGAAGGTCCCTGGACCGCAGAGGCCGAGCGGCGTCCCCCGAGCGCCGAAGGAGGATGTCTCGTTCCCCCGGGGATCGGCGTCATCCGAGGGACCGAGATGTACCTATCAGTCGGGCCGAATTCCTCCAATTTCAGGAGACCGTTCTACAGGCTCTCAACCTTCGGCAGAACGTCCAGAATGCTCAGAGGGCTCCGACGCCCCCGAGGGGTCCCAGTCCTCGCCGCCGAACCCGGAGCCCTTCCCCGGCTCCCAGCCGCCAGCAGCGGCAACAGAGCCCTCGCCGGTCCTAGGACTACCGACGCCGCAGTCCACGCTCCCCTTCCTATGAAGAGGAGTCCGGGGGGTCATACGATTACCAGCGGAGGGACGACGCCCTCATCCGCCGTCTCCATGAGGTGGAAAGGCGTATCGGCCGCATGGACAGGGAGGAAGAGTCCCGAGCAGGAACCTTCCGTCCCAGCCGACCCCCCTTCTCACGGTCGATCATGGAGGCCCACATACCGAGGAGTTTCAAACCGCCACAGTTTGAAACATACTCAGGGGAATCCGACCCGGTCGATCACGTCGAAAGCTTCAAGACCCTGATGCTGATCCATCAAGCTTCCGACGCTGTGCTCTGCAGGACCTTCCCTGCCACCTTCAGGGGGTCAGCTCGGGAATGGTATTCCAGGCTCGCCCCCTCCTCCATCTTCTCGTTCGAGCAGTTTGAAACACTGTTCATCACTCACTTCGTGAGTAGCAGGCGAGCCGAGAAGACAAGTCTGTCCCTGCTGAACCTGCAGCAGGAAAGGGAAGAGAAGCTGCGGGACTATGTGAAAAGATTCACCGCAGAAGTAAGGTCTATCGCCTCCTTAGACCAGTCGGTGGCAACAGTGGCGTTCCAGTCGAACGTCCTCAACGCCAACCTCCGATCGTCCCTAGCCAAGAAACCGCCGCATGACTTCGCCGACCTCCTCCTGAGGTGCGAGAAGTACATCCGAGCAGAGGAGGCTGAAGCCCTTCCGAGCTTCGGAGGGCCCTCCGCAGGTTCGAAGAGGAAGGCGACGGGGGAAGAGGGGTCCAAGAAAGCTCAGAAGGACAATGGCGGTCAGCATCGCGCTCCCCCCAGGTTCGAGAAGTTCACTCCCCTCACCACCAACGTCTCTACTATCCTGATGGAAGTGGAGAAGGAGGGGGTCATCCCTCCAGCTCCGAGGATGCACACCCCGGCAAAGAGGAGGAACAAAGATAAGTGGTGTCGTTACCACCGAGACCACGGGCACGACACGAACGACTGCCGGGCCTTGAGAGATGAGATTGAAACCCTCATCCGCAGGGGGCAGTTGGCCAAGTTCGTGAAGGCGAACGATCGGGCAGATCGCAATTCTCCTCCGGCTCGGGGGGCTAACAAGCGCTCCGAGCGGCGCGAGGAAACACCCGAGTTCGAGGAGGAAAGGATTCTGCACCTGATCCATGGAGGCCCCATGGGGGGCTCCTCTAATACCTCCCGGAAGGCCTTCATCCGAGAGGTCAACTCGGTTCACAGTGCTCCTCCTCCCAAAGGTCTCGGCGTCCCTGTATCTTTCTCCGATGCCGACCTCCTCGAAGGGGTCCGAACCCCACACTGTGATGCCCTCGTCATCGACCTCCGCATGGCCAACTTCAAGGTGCAGAGGATTTTGGTGGACAACGGGAGTTCGGTCAATATCCTTTTCCTCTCGGCCTTCCGAGGCCTGCAGCTGTCCCGAGACCGTCTCAAGCCGACCGGTTACACTCTCCACGGGTTCACGGGGGTCCCGGTAACCGTCGAAGGGGTGATAACCCTAGACGTTACTGCGGGAAGCACCCCTACTATCCGGACCGAGCCGATGGACTTCATGGTCGTCGACGTCCCGGCAGCATATAATGTCATCCTAGGCCGTCCCGGCCTAGCCGCCCTGGAGGCTGTCCCCTCGGCATACCATTTGAAAATGAAGTTCCCCACTCGGTCGGGAGTAGGGGAAGTCAGGGGAAGCCAGGAAACAGCCCGGAAGTGCTACATGACTTCCACCGGGGGACCAGTGCTCTCGCTCGAGACACTAGAAATCCCCGAGCCGAAGGCCCGCCAGACTTCCGAGCCGGCGGACGAGTTAGAAGAAGTGCTCTTCTCGGACGAGGATCCGAGCCGAAAATTCCTCATCAGCAAATCCTTGCCGACCACACTGTGTTCGGACCTGATTAAATGCATCCGGGACAACCTTGACCTGTTCGCATGGTCGGCCGCGGACATGCCCGGCATTTCCGAGGAGCTGCTCGTCCATCGCCTAAGTGTCGAACCGGGGTGCAAACCGGTCCAGCAGAAGAGGCGAAAGTTCGCTCCCAAGCGACAGCAGGCCATCAAAGACGAGGTTGATAAACTTCTAAAGGCCAAGTTCATACAGGAGGTGAATTACCCCGAATGGCTGTCGAACGTTGTAATGGTCAAGAAGTCCAATGGCTCGTGGAGGATATGCATTGACTTCACCGACCTGAACAAGGCATGTCCGAAGGATCCCTTCCCGCTCCCGAACATCGACACCCTTATCGACGCCACCTCGGGCCATGAGCTCCTCAGCTTCATGGACGCCTTCTCGGGGTACAATCAAATCCGAATGTTCCCTCTGGACATTCCGAAGACCTCCTTCATCACCGACCAAGGCCTCTGCTGCTACCGGGTAATGCCGTTCGGCTTGAAAAACGCAGGCGCCACCTACCAGCGCCTCGTCAACAAGGTCTTCCAGAGCCAGATCGGCCGAAACATGGAGGTGTACGTTGATGACATGCTCGTCAAGAGCATCCACGGCACCGATCATGTAGCCGACCTCCAGGAGGCCTTCGGCGTGTTGAGAAAGCACAGCATGCGGCTGAACCCGAACAAGTGTGCGTTCGGGGTCTCCTCCGGAAAATTCCTCGGCTTCATGGTCAGCCAGCGAGGAATCGAAGCTAACCCCGAGAAGATTAAGGCCATATTAGACATGGCCCCGCCTCGGAACATCAAGGAGGTGCAGAAGCTCACCGGTCGGCTCGCCGCTATCGGTCGTTTCCTCTCGAAATCGGGGGAAAAGTGCCTCCCCTTCTTCAAAGCACTCAGGGGGGCTAAGGGTTTTGAATGGGGCCAACCACAACAGGAATCATTCGACCAGTTGAAGGCGTACTTGGTGAACCCCCCTCTACTCAGCAAACCTGTCCCGGGCGAGACCCTCTTCGTCTATTTGGCTGCTTCCGAGCAGACCTTGAGCACTGTCTTAGTGAGAGAGGAGGATCGAACCCAAAGGCCTATCTACTACGTGAGCAAGGTCCTCCGGGACGCCGAGCTCCGTTATCCGAAGATAGAGAAGATGGCCTACTCACTAGTCACGGCGGCGAGGAAGCTTCGGCCATACTTTCAGTCCCACTCCATCGTCGTCCTCACCGACCAACCTCTAAAGCAGATCCTCTACAAGCCCGAGACCTCGGGTCGGCTAATGAAGTGGTCCATAGAGCTGAGCCAGCATGACATCACCTACCAGCCCCGGACAGCGATTAAGGCACAGGCGCTCGCCGACTTCATCGTGGAGTCCACTATCCCTGAGGTCGAACACATCCCGAACGGACCCCCCATTTGGACAGTCTTCGTGGACGGATCCTCTTGCAATGAAGGAAGCGGCGCCGGCATCATCCTGAACGGCCCTGACTGCTTCGTCCTACAGTATGCGATCCGTATGAATTTCAAGGCCTCGAACAACGAGGCAGAGTACGAGGCGCTCATCGCCGGGCTCGGACTTGCCCGCAGTGCTGGAGCACAGCGCCTCCGGATTCACAGTGATTCCCAACTAGTCGTGAACCAGGTCTTGGGCGAATATGAGGCCCGGGACGAGCGAATGGCGAAGTACCTCGCCAAGGTCCGGGATCTCATGGGCCGGTTCGAAGAAGCCATCATCCAACGGGTCCCTCGGGAGGAGAACTCACAGGCCGATGCCCTCTCCAAATTGGCCTCGTCCTCACTTCAAGGTCTCGAACAGACCGTGCTGATTGAAGTCCTCTCCAAGCCGAGCATCGAAGACGAAGCACCGGGCTCGGTGGAGTCGCTGCCGGTCATGCTGCAGGACAATTGGATGAAGCCCTTGGTGGAATTTCTAAGGGATGGAGTTCTGCCCTCGGATCCTAAAGAGGCTCGTCGAGTCAGGACTCGGGCCGAGCGCTATGTCTTGATCGAGGGAATACTATACAAACGCTCTTTCTCTCAAATAGACGGCCGACCGTACCTAAGGTGCCTCTCTCCGGACCAGGCCGAATATGCCCTACAAGAGCTCCACGAAGGCGTCGGAGGGGCGCACTCGGGGTTTAGGTCCTTGGCCCGAAAAGCTTTGAATTATGGGTACTTCTGGCCGACCCTCCTTCGAGACGCCGAACGACACGTTCGGCAATGCAGCTCCTGTCAGAGACACTCTAGCATCCGATGCCTCCCTCAGGCCAACCTCGCCTCCCTATCAAGTCCCATCCCCTTCGCAATGTGGGGCATGGACTTACTAGGGCCCTTCCCTCCGGCTCTGGGTCAGTTCAGGTTCTTGGTCGTAGCCATTGACTACTTCTCGAAGTGGGTCGAGGCCGAGCCCCTCGCCACTATAACCGAGAACAAAGTGGTACATTTCTTCTGGAAGAGCATCATATGCAGGTTCGGCGTCCCCCGTGTCCTCGTAACGGACAACGGGACTCAGTTCACAGGCACAGCATTCCGAGCTCTATGCGACGACCTGGCCATTCAGCAGCGCTTCTCGTCCGTCTCCCACCCTCAGTCGAACGGACAGGCAGAAAATGCTAACCGACAGATCCTAGCAGGCATCAAGAAAAGGCTCGACAAAAGTTCCAAGGGTTTATGGGTCGACCAACTCCCCAACGTCCTATGGAACTACCGCACGTGCAAGCGGACCGCCACAGGCGAGTCTCCTTTCAACCTCACCTATGGGTCCGAGGCCGTGATACCCCTTGAGGTCGGAATACCTTCCCCTCGGCTCACAGCCTATGACGAAGCACAGAATGCCAGGGACCTCAGAGCAGACTTGGACTTGATAGACGAGCTGAGGGAAAGGGCATCGATTCGGCAGCAGATCTACCGAAGAAGAGTTGAATTGGCGTACAACAGGAAGGTCCGGCCCGCCAACCTTAAGCAAGGAGATTTGGTCTTGAGAAAGCTAGCTATATCCCTTCCCAGTCAGAAGAGCAAGCTAGCTCCGAACTGGGAAGGGCCGTACAGGATCACGAAAGTTGTTCGGCCAGGAACATATCGCCTTGAAGACCTGGAGGGCAGAGAGCTTCCGAGGACCTGGAATGCCGATCACCTCCTAAAATACCAAGAAAGCGCTCCGGCGCCACTCTAAGTATCAAAGGATATCGAGCCATTCCAGTCCTCCGACTTGTAACCCATTTTCATAAAATTGTACTATGTAAAACGGTTCGCCGTAGATTATTAATAAAGAAAGCTCTCGCATGTTTTTTGGATTCATCTGTTTTCTTACCTCCTGTCAACTGCCTTTTAAATACATGATTTCAATCAATGGTTCGGAGTCCACGTTCGGCTCGACCACACCCCCTCGGCTCGTCCCCGGACGAACCAGGGGTAAGTCGTTGTTCAGAACTGCTCCCACAACCGTTGAACTATACCGATGGTTCGGAGTCCAACACTCGGCTCGACTTTACCTCCTCGGCTCGTCTCCGGACGAACCCGGGGTAGATCGCCGTTCGGAATTGCTCCCACAACCGTTGAACTATACCGATGGTTCGGAGTTCAACACTCGGCTCGACTTTACCTCCTCGACTTGTCTCCGGACGAACCCGGGGTAGATCGCCGTTCGAAATTGCTCCCACAACCGTTGAACTATACCGATGGTTCGGAGTCCAACACTCGGCTCGACTTTACCTCCTCGGCTCGTCTCCGGACGAACCCGGGGTAGATCGCCGTTCGGAATTGCTCCCACAACCGTTGAACTACACCGATGGTTCGGAGTCCAACACTCGGCTCGACTTTACCTCCTTGGCTCGTCTCCGGACAAACCAGGGGTAGATCGCCGTTCGGAATTGCTCCCACAACCGTCGAACTACACCAATGGTCCAGAACCCAACACTTGGCTCCCAGTCCCCCCAAACTCACTTCGGCCACATAATCCGAACTCTCCTAACTAATAGCCGAAGCCCGAAGACCCACGCCTTCGGTCGGCTATCGAGCAAGTGCCTTCCCGAGCTCGCAAACGGAGAAAAGTCACTTTCTCCTCAACTTTTGCGCATGATCTTGATCAGACGGCTCAGATCTTGCCACCCGCGCTAAACGACAAGATAGCGTTCTCTTGGAAACTGAGCCGCCTCGAGATTCGTGCCCACGCTCAACGGCTCAGATCTTGCCAACTGCGCTAAACGACGAGATTGAGCTTTCTCGAGGACAGAGCCGTCTGGGAACTCGCGCCGTACCTTGTCAGAGTCACTAAACGACAAAATACCGTACAATGGTAGCCCGTTCGGCTCAACGCTCCCGCCGACGGAACACAGACCTCGGCACGGACAACACAATTATAAACTAGACAGAGGTGCAGAGCAATAAAAGATATTTTATTAAACAGCCAGGCTAAAATACAAAGCACGTCTTCTCATGGTTACAAAGCATTGGGAAACAAAATACACGACGCCGACCCACTACACTTAGCCTTCATATGGAGAAATCTTCACTAGACTGTTCGGCCGACTGTTCGTCCCCCTCGGATGGAAGCTTCCCTGGATCGTTCCGGAGCTTCGCTACCACCGTCTGCAAATGTCGAATCTCCGAGAGCAAATCGTCCCGCTCGGCTATAATCTTCTACTGGATGTGCCGAATACACTTGACCCGAAGAGCATTGCTGAATGCGGTTTGCAAGTCCTCGTCCCCTTCTGCAGGGTTTAGCTCGGCGATCCTATCCTCCAGACGCTGGATCTCGGCTTCCCTTAGGTCGAGGACGGACAAAAGGTGAGCCCGCTCACCCTTGGCCCGGCGTAACTCCAGCTCGACGCTCCTAGGACTCAAAGCCGCCGTCCCAGAAGAGGCTCCGGATTCAGAGTCATCATCCGAGCCGTACAGATCAGCATATGAATTGGACGCCTCTGGCTGAAAAAAAGGGGAAAGCAAACAACAAGATTTCAATATACTTCCGAGGCACCACACTTGAAGAATTTTCCAATCATATTCAGACATAATGGTTCCACAATACAACAAGATCAAGCCTACGACAACGTTTTACAACAAATCAGAAGGGACACGAAGTGACATAGTCAGGTCCTCCTCGGAAGGGGAACGCTTCGGTTTAAGGAAACACGAGGACGACGAGACCTGCCCTCCGAGCTCGATCCTAAACCAACAAAGCACGACCCTCCTTCGCTGCTAGCTCTAACTACGGCGCCGACCGAGGCCCCGCTCGACGAGACAGCCGCACTGCTCTGAGCGTCGGCTGGACTCCGTCTGGTCACAGGCGAGCGTGTCGCAAGTTCGTAAAACGTAATCCCCCTCTCGCTCTCTTCACGAGTGCACGATGTGCTGCGGACATTAGCCCTCTCCGGCGCAGGCTTGAGCGACGCGACCTCTTTCTCCAGTTCAATGATCCTGTCTCTCAAAGCATCGTCCTTCGCCGTCTTCTTCGGACGAGAGGGTCTTGACGAGCCAGAGACGGTGGTGCCCTCAGTCGCAAGCCGTCGGAAGTGGGTGACCTCGATCCCCCTGTCAATCGTGATCCTTCTGAGCCTATCGACTTCGGCCGATAGCCTCTCGCGCTCGGTCGATACCTTCTCCAGCTCGGAAGTCAGTTTCTCTTCCGCCGCCGAGCGTTCCTTCTCCGCCAATTCCAAGTGTTGGACCTCGGCCAAAAGGTCGTCATTCTTCTGCTCGGCGGTAGTAAGCTCCCCACGGAGCCGCTCGACTTCCCCTTCGGGACAAGGAGCTCGGGGGTACTTCCGCAGTTGAAACAGCTCGCGACAGTACCTCCGTAGAGCTGCCTCGTCTCCTCCAGCTGGCCGAGCAGGAGAAACCGCCTCTGTCGGCTGTCCAAGAGCTCGCGCTTCGTTTTGGCCAGCTCCTTCCGAAGGTAGACAACCTCCGTGATCGGACCGATCTTCACCTGAAAAGCGGGGATAAATCCGATGGGACAATACACGGAAACATCTACAACTAGTTACGCACAAATCCGAGGCTCAACACTTGGCCAAACAAAATGTTTTCATTCAAAATCGAAGTGAAAGTTTTACACAAGCGGTGGCCAGTCCGCAATGAGGCTTACAAAAATAAACAAGACGACAAAAGACTAAAAAAGACAACCGAGTCAGGGGTCGACCTTTTTGTCGCTCGGGTCCGTCGACCCCCCGGCCTTGTCCTTGCCATCGCCCTCGCCTCCGCCTTCGCTCCAACTCTCCTCCTCGGAGTCGTCCTCCTCCTCGCCCTCGGCTTTGGTCTCCCCTGGGCCTTCGACAGGTTCCGTCTCCCCCTCGGGGCCGAGCAGACCCTTGGTGATCCCCTCCTCCCCTTCCACAGGGTCGTAGAAATGGTAGGAGGACGTGTCGAAGCCCGGGTTCTTGGCGGCTACGTGGAGCAGGGCTCGACCGTAGGCATCCTCCATGTTCTGGATCATATGCTGCGCGGCCTCCTCCTGCACGGCCTTCCTCACCTTCTTCACCTTCTCCAGGTGCTTGGCCTTGATCCTCTCCGCCCTCTTCTGAGCCTTCTCTGCTTTCGACCGGGCGTTGGCCAACTCCTCCTTCAGCTCGGCTGCCTCCTTCTCCTTCGCCTCAAGTTTGGCTGCCACATCCTTCGACAGCTGAATGGCGTTGGCCAGCTGCTGCTCCAGCCCCTTCACTTCAGCAGCCCTCTTCGTCGAGAGAAGCTGCTCGGCATCAAGCCGCTGCGTAGCCTTGACGCGCTCTGTCCTTTCCCGCTCTCTCTCCTGCTCCTTGTTCGCGAACTCCTCCACCAGGAAATTAAAGTGGCAGAGGGTTTGAAAGAAAACAGCGGATTAAAATCCGAACCCAAAGACTTAGCAAAAATTCCAGGAAAGAAATTTCAACGAGGGAGAGCCCAGCCTACTTACCGACATAGTATTCCGAGCAATCTGCATCACGGCGTCCCCTGCTTGCCCGGCCTTCAGGGTCGCTCGGTCCTTGGGGGTCGGCAAGTGCTTCACCGCCTCCATGCAGATGTTGCCGTTGCCCAAGAAGCCGTCGACGTTCATCACCTGCCAGTCGGGGACGAAGATCTGCTTATGACGCTCGGTCAAGATCTTCTCCGCCTCGGCAGTGAGGGGAGGAACCTGGAGGGACAGCACCTCCGTCACGCCGAACGTACCGCTCGACGAACCGGGAGCATCCACCTTCGGGGTCGAAGTCGGTACCTCTGAAGCAGGGGGTTCGAGAACGCTGATATCCCCCTGTTCGAGGACCGTGACCTTCGGTCGGTCGGCAGTCTTCTCGACCGAAGGCTTCTTCAGGGCTCAACTGTCCTGAGGCGCTGTCGACGGCCTCTTCTTCTTCTCCTGCTCTGACCTGCCCTTCGCCACCAGAGCTTTGTAGTCCAGCTTCATCGTCTCTGCACAAGCCGAATGAAAAAACTTAGAAAAATTTTCATGAACTTAAAGCGAAGGGCATAAATACCAGAAGCATACTAGGGTCGATCGGACTGAGACCCCCTCGGAACAGGTGCTCCTCAATGATATCTTTCCAGCTTAGTGTTGGCAGGGCAAGGAGCTTCTTTTGGACCTCCGCCTCCTCCTCACTCAGCGGCGCCTCTCTCTTGGTCCGCTTGGGCAGACCTTCCTTCGCCCAAACCGTCGGTATCACCCACGGCGTCAGGGCTCAGACGAGGAAGTACTTCTCCTTCCAATGTTTGATCGAGTCCGGATTCTCGATCAACTTCACGCCCGTCCGAGGAGAAAGGAAAAACCTCTACTCGTCCCGCCTTGGCTGGCAAGGTCGGAAGAGACTCCGAAAGAGGAACATATTCGGCTTGGCGCCGACCTCTTGGCATCGGAGAACGAATGCCACGACGTGCCTCCATGTGTTCGGCATCAGCTGGGCGGGACTCAAACCGTACCAGACCAGGACTTCAACCACGAACGGGTGGAGGGCAAAGCGGAGTCCGGCAATGAGGGAGTCGACCGGAAAGACGCATACGTCCGACGAGGACTTTGTGTTGGCTCGGAATCCCGGCCCAGGGAGGAGCAGTACATACTCAAGCGGGATCCGGAAACCCTCTCGGATCAGACGAAGATCGGTCTCGGTAAGAGTCGAGATCCTATGGTCCACCTTGGACAGCTCCCTAGGCTTGTTCTCCTCCACCAGCTTAGCCGTACCTTGGGTGACTCTCTCCAAGGTATCCTCGGCGTAGTCCCGGACGCCTCCCATGCTCGACAGGGCGATAGGCTGCCGACCGAACGCCCCCGCTCTCTTCGGTGTTTCCACAATCGTGACCACGGCTTTACCCTTTCGGGACTCCGCCACGACTTCCTCGGGTACTTCAGCCACTTCGCCCTCTTTGTCCGGATGAACGACGTCCTGCTCACTCGGCTCCACAACTCCCTTCCCTTTATCCCCTCGGCCAACGGTTTGCTCCGAGGCGGGGGTCTCATCCATAATCTTAACCATTTTTCCTAAAAGAGAAGGGAAAGAGACTGACCTTGAAGTGACAGGTGCGGTCGGAAAATTCGCCGGAAACAAAGAACGCTGCCGCGACAGCTAGCAACGCCACCAGAGAGCTAAAAACTTCGAAGCAAAGTAAAAACTGAAGAGAGAGAGTAAAAGTGAAAAATGAGACTTGGTCTAAGGGGGGGTGAAGATTTATAGTAAAAATGGAACGTCCCTTGGACTTCCAAACGAAAGTTTGCGACTTTTGGGCTGCTCTCGAAACGTCGCGAAGGCCCATCACCACTGTCTCCATCACCAAGTCAACTAGCTCGGCTCCAGGGGATCTGAATCCGAGCTACAAGCAATCCGAACTTGTCTGCAACAGGGTCCGGTCGGAATCCGAGCAAGTGCCTTTCCGAGCTCGCAAATGGGGAAAACTCACTTTCTCCTCAAGAATCGCGCCTGAACTCGATCAGACGGCCCAGATCTCGCCGAGGACACTAAACGACAAGATAGTGTTTTCTGGAGAATGGTGCCCGTCTTGAGATGCGCGCCGCCATCCAACAGCTCGGGTTGCACCACGCCGCTCGGACACCTGAACCCTCGGACATCCCACCTATGTCTAGAGGAACCATGAAAAATTTTGATTCAAAGTTTTAAGGCACCGCCCCCGGCGAGCACCCCCCAGGTCCCGCGTTCGATCGATATTCAACCGACCCACGGGCCCCGGTCAAAAACAGATCGGCACTCCCCCATCTCTAACTCCTCCGGGTTGACATCCATCAGAAGGCATCAGCCCGGAAGGAAGACAGAGATGGGAGGGGGCCCATCAACACTCAGAGATCAGGAGAAGCGCACCATTCCGAGCTAGTTGTTTGCAACTGGAAGGCTCGGCCTGGCAGAGGACTCTGGCAACCGCGCCTTCACAGTTGCTAACAACGAGCTCAGATGGTCCGGAAAAATCATGGTAAAGGAACGACCACTCGTCCTTCCAAACAAGCTCACCCCTCGGATTCGGACATGGATGATCACCTCTCCCACCACGATCTCTGCCGACCCCGACACCCGCTGCGGAGCAAACAGGGAAGGCAGAAGATCTTGGTGGAAGAACGACCACCCGTCCTTCCGAGGTAGCCCACACTCCGGGTCCGGACTATGGTCGTCACCACTACTACCTCGTTCCCCCCCCCCCCCCGCTCCTAACATCCACTTTGGGGCCGTCAGGAACAGAGGGAAAAACAGGCAGAAGAGCAACCACCCCTCCGGACCTCAAAAGAGAAGCTACCCAAGGCAGATACCTCCGAGGTCAGAAACTCCATGTTGATTGCGACTGAAATAACAAGGGGAATGGAGTACTTATAGCCTAACCTCCAAGAACCAGCCATTATGATCCTCGGAAGTTGAAACGCCACACATTAATTGAAGGAGTTATCCCTAATGACCTGGGGAAAGTGGAACGCCGCACAAACCCCAAGGCACCATTAATGCCCTTGGGAACAGGATCGTCTCGAGACAGAGAACGCCACATCGCTCGTCCCGCCGAGACCCCTTGTCTACGGTCGGATTCTGAGTAAGTGCTATTCCAAGCTCGCAAATGGGGAAAACTCACTTTCTCCTCAAGAATCGCGCCTGATCTCGATCAGACGGCCCAGATCTCGCCGAGGAAACTAAACGACAAGATAGTGTTTTCTTGAAAAATGTGCCCGTCTCGAGATGCGCGTCGCCATCCGACGGTCCAGAGCGCACCACGTCACTCAGCATCCCGAGACCCCCTGTCTTCGGTCGGCGACCGAGTAAGTGCCATTCTGAGCTCGCAAATGGGGAAAACTCACTTTCTCCTCAAGAATCGCGCCTGATCTCGATCAGACGGCCCAGATCTCGCCGAGGACACTAAACGACAAGATAGTGTTTTCTTGAGAAATGCGCCCGTCTCGAGATGCGTGTCGCCATCCGATGGCTCAGATTGTGCCACGTCGCTCGGACAGCCGAGATGCGTGCAGCCGAGCAAGTGCCTTTCCGAGCTCGTAAACGGAGAAAAAAGCTGCCGAGCGATAACAACCGTCAGATCCTTCCGAAATTCGTGCTCGTCCGTGATCAACGGTTCAGATCGAGCCACGTCATTAATCGGTATTTAAATCATTTTTTATCTATTTAAATCGTTTTATTTATTTAAAAATTGCAAAAAAATTGCTAAAAATTCGGAAAAATTAGCTAAAAATTCTGGAAAATAGTTGGAAATTCGAAGGCACATTTTCGAACCTCTGAACGAACAATTATTACCTAGAATATACTGCTAAGACCCCCAAACAATTAGCAAACACATCGCAAAATTAAATAATTACTGAGAAAAAATAGGTAAAAGACCGCCAGATACCCGATGCAGCTAAAGAACCGCACACGACGTCAAAAATTACCTCACTACCCCCTTCGAGATTCGAAATCCTCCACTCGGACACCGATACAACTCCACCAGCCACTAAAACGGTTAAACTACTCCTCAAAGTCTGATCACACTCAGTCTTTAGGAGTGGGGGGCTCGTGATATGGCTAAAAATGGGGTTAAATCGGAGCCGTCCAGATTGGGCACGAATCTTGATGCCCAGGGGTAAAAAGGTAATTTCACATACAAGCGGATCCAAAGCGGGTACGGAATCTCCTCCAGCAACCCGCGACCGGATCCACACCACTATCGGGTTCGGGTCCCGACCCGAGGCGAATCCAAAACATCAAGGGGCAAGTCAGGATCCCTGATTTAGCCAAATCAACAACCCTGATTTGCTCCCACCGGGAATCAGGGGCTAATTTCCCAAAACAGAATAGGAAGATTTTCCTCCTTGCTGTTAAGCAGGAAATCAGGCCCCTAACCGTTCCAATGGCGACTATAAATATCACCCCTCTACCACCAAGACCAGGTTAATCACTCTTTCGCCACTTAAGCTCTTTCTTAATCTTTTTCTGATTACTGACAAGAGCGTCGGAGGGTGCATCGCCGAAATCAACCCCGGTGTCTCGCACTTCCTTGCAGGTCGCGGCGGGAGCAAGAAGGCTGAGTCAACTGTTCAGGTTTTCTCAGACTCACAAATTCTATCTGTTTACCCCCACACCGAAATCAGCGATAACAGATTGGCGCCGTCTGTGGAAAAACCACACGAACAGCCTCAGCCCATTCTCCGTCGTCCTCTGCAGTCATGCCGCCGAAGAAGGTCAGATCCAGAGGGTCGAACCGTGTGGGCAACCTCGCCGACCCGGCGAATGAAGTCCCAGTCAATCCTATTCCTCAGTCCGACCTCCCTCCGCCGACCCAGCAGGTCCCACCTCCTCCTCCCAAGCAGCAGCCCAACAATGGTCCGTCCGGTCATAACGGTCGGAAGGAGAAACAGCCCCTCAATCCGAGCCATGTCTCGGTCCATAATGAACGATCGGGTGGTGTATTCTGCTATCATGAATAGTCAGGCGGATGGGAGGCTGATCTTTGATATTCCAGGGCTAGAGCGGCACTTGCGCGATGTCCCTATGAGGTGGATTTTGTATAGTTGGGCAGTGTACTCCGGGACTGGAATCCATACTTGTGGGATGTCTGAATCTTGTTTTTGTTACCGAGTAAGATTTCATTGCGAGGGATTGAATCCTATAATGTGAAGTACGTAAGGGGTTGCCCTCAGACCTATGTAGTATAAGATGCATAGAATCCGAACAAGTATGCATTAGTGTCATCGTAATGTAATGTCTGCATTAGGCATTAAGTCATATCATATACTGACACGACTAGGATACTCAATTTTCCTGTTAGCATTCAAGTTTGTGTTTGCTAAAGTAGAAGAATCGTTATATTATAGCATTGCGTCAGTTATATGCAACTGACGTGCCCACAGTTTTCGAGATGCAGGATTGGACTTGGCATGGGCTTGAAGTCACTATGATGAGTTGATTACAAGATTGAAGAAATTTTTATTATTGTAAATTACATTGTATTCATTTAATTCCGTTGTGTTGTTGTAAAGAACATGTTGTAAATAAAAGTTTTAAATTCCTTATAAATTTGTACTAATTTGAAGTAAAAGATCTTGTATTAGCTACGAATTACCTGTGTTTAGAATTTAGGGTGTTCCATAGCGCCCATGAAGGCTGCTTTATCCCTAGCCGTCAGCGGAGATACCATCTCAGGGTATGGACCTCGAGGTCCTTACAAAAGGCAAGGGCTATAAATATAATTAAAACTTTTGCAAAGGACGAGGTCTGGATTCGATGCCGAAAGGAGAGAATTTGAGAGATTGAGAAACATTAGGATTAGGGATCTAAGCCAAGCGGTGAGCGTAGTGTAGCTTGTAAAAACTTGGTTGCTTGCTCGACGAGCATGCCGAGCATCGAGCGTAGCAAGCTTGTGAAAAAACTAGTTGCTGGCTCGAGCAGCATACCAAGTGTCAAGCATAGTGTAGCTTGTGAAAAAGCTGGCTCGAAGTCCAAGCCGAGCGGTGAGGATGTAAGGACTAAGAAATCTCTCGTTAGGGTTAGTAAGTCCAAGCCGAGCAGCAAGGACGTGAGAGATTAATAATTCTCTCGTTAGGGCTAGAAGTCCAAGCCGAGCGGTGAGGACGTGAGAGATTGAGAAATCTCTCGTTAAGGTTCGAAGTCCCAGCTAAGCGACGAATATGTGAGGGATTGAGAAATCTCTTGTCAGGGTTCGAAGTCCAACCCGAGCGACGAGAACATGAAAGATTGAGAAATCTCTCGTTATGGCTAGAAGTCCAAGCCGAGCGACGAGCATAGTGCAGCCTATAAAAAGCTGGCTGCTAGCTCAAGGGGCATGCCGAGCATCAGTGTTTTATGCTTTGTGAAAAAGCCTACTACTAGCTTGAGGTGCATGCCGAGCGTCGAACATAGAGTAGCTTGTTAAAAAGCTAGCTACTGGCTCTAAGTCCAAGCCGACCGGCGAGGATGTGAGAGATTGAGAAGTCTCTCGTTAGGGTTCGAAGTCCAAACCGAGCGGAGAGGACGTAAGAGATAGAGAAATCTCACATTAAGGTTTGAAGTCCATGCTGAGCGGCGAGGACGTGAGAGAATAAGAAATCTCTCGTTAGGGCTAGAACTCCAAGCCGAGTGACGAGCATAGTGTAGCCTGTAAAAAGCTAGCTGCTAGCTCGAGAAGCATGTCGAGCGTCGATCGTAGCGTAGCTTGTGAACAAGCTTGTTGTTGGCTTGAAGTCCAAGCCAAGCAGTGAGAACGTGAGAGACTCGAAAAGTAAAAGAAACTTCATTGCATTTGCTTTCTTGATTGCACAAAAGGAATAGCGCGTATGGGCGATTACAACCACAGATGCTCCTAGGTCCTTCATGGAACTTAATAGGATGCTCTGCGTTCCTCTCTTGACTATTTGTCCCCCAGTCTTCGAGTCGGTACGTGTCATGGCGTACCACTTGGGAGACCTTGTACGTGCCCTCCCAGTTTGGAGCCAGTTTTTCTTTCGTGATGGGATGGGAAATAGTGAGGTTCCTAAGTACAAGGTCGCCCTCCTTGATGTTGGTCGAATGGACCTTCTTGTTTTATAACCATTCAATCCGCTGTTGATAGATATTTCTTCTAATGGTGGATTTTTTACGGATTTCGTCGACTAAGTCCAAGTTGGCCTTAAGGTCGCTCGAATTGGATTCCTCATTGAAGCTCATGATGTTCGGCAAAGGAAGGTCGATTTCTGGTGAGATGACAGCTTTTATCCCGTTTGCCAGGTTGAATGAGGACTCGCCCATAGGGATCCTCTTGGTTGTTCGATATGAACAAAAGATGCTCGATAATTCATCGACCCACAGTCCCTTAGAAGATTTGTCCAACCATTTTTTGAGACCTTCAAGACTTTAGCGATTGGTGTTTTTAGCTTAGCCGTTCGAATGAGGATGGGCTATTGATGAGAACTGCTGCTGGATCTCGAGGTCTTCGCAAAACTTTCGAAAATTTTTGCCTGCAAATTGAGTTCCGTTATCAGTGATGAGCACCCGCGGGATACCAAACCGACAAATAATGTGTTTCCAGAAGAATTGCTAGGCATGATGTTCAGTATTTGTGGCCAAAGGTTCTGCCTCGACCCACTTAGTGAAGTAGTCGATGACCACTATGAGGAAGCGTCTTTGGCTTGTGGCCTTCGGAAAGGGACCAACTAGGTCCATCCCCCACATGGCGAAGGGGATCGGACTGGTAAGTGACTTGAGTTTGACTTGGGGCAAGCGTCTGGCCGAAGGGAATCTCTGGCAGGAGCTGCACCCTTTCACAATATCATGGGCGTCTTGCAATATGGTCAGCCAATAGTAGTCGTGGTTGAGTACTTTCCTCGCGAGCAACCTGCTCCCCATATGACACCCCCCCAATTCCTTCGTGCAGCTCCTCTAGTGCATACTTGGCTTCATTGGGACTCAGACATCCAAGATATGGTCTCCCGTCCACCTTAGTGTATGAGCACTTGAAGAGTATATTATCAATCAAGGTGAATCTTTCTGATAGGATTCTTGTCTTCTTGGCTTCGACTGGGTCTAGTGAGAGTTCGCCATCTACCAAGAACTTCCAGACGGGATCCATCCAAGTGCCTGCTTGAATGCCTGGGTTGATGAAAAGGACCTCAGGGTTCTCGATGCTAGGCTTGAGCAGGATCTTGATGAGGATAATGTGATCTAAGCCCTTAAAGGACGACGATGCAAACTTGGACAAGACATCGGCCTGGCTTTTTTGTTCCCTCGGAATGCGTTCGACAGCGGTGTCCTCGAAGACTTTTAAGAGTTGTCTGACGCGTGCCAAGTATTGGATCATCCGGGCATCACGGACTTTATAATCCCTGGAAATTTGATTGACCACAAACTGAGAGTCCCTGAAGGCTCTCACTCATCTTGCCCCACCTTGTAGGGTAGCATGAGCCCGACGATCAACTTTTTGTATTCTGCCTCGTTGTTGGAGGCCTAAAAGTTGAGACGTAGGAAGTGCCAGAGGATGAAGTCATCGGGGCCTCTGAGTAGATGCCACCTCTGCTTCCGCCCTGACAAGATGATCCATCAACATAGATCTCCCAGACTGGTTCATCCTCTCGAATTTTGGGTGCTTCGGGAATTGTACATTCCATGGTGAATTCTGCGAGGGCTTGCCCTTTGATGGTTGTCCGAAGTTAGTAGCCGATGTCATGTTGGCTCAATTCGATTGACCACTTCAGCAAGCAGCCAGAATTCTCCAGTTTGTTGAGGACTATCTTGAGAGGCTGGTCGTAAGGAATCTGATGGAGTGGGCTTGAAAGTACGGTTGGAGTTTCCGAGCGGCCATCACCAATGCATAGGCGATATTTTCCATCCTGGTGTATCGGAGTTCAACTTCGTGCAGGACTTTGCTGACATAATAGATGGGCTTCTGGATCCCACCTTCCTCTCTAACTAATACGGCGATGAGCATGTGTTCCGAAGTAGCCAGATAGAGATAGAGGGACTCACCTGGCTCTAGTTTGCTGAAGAGTGGGGTTGGCCAGGTAGGACTTCAGCTGATCGAATACCTGTCGTTGAGAATCTTCCCACTCGAAGCTTTTCGCCCCCCGAGGGGCTTTGAAGAACGTTAGAGACTTTTCTCCGGACATGGAGAGGAAACGGCCGATGGCCGCCAGTCGACCCGTGAGTCATTGGACTTCTTTGACATTTCTTGGTGGGGCCATATCCAGTATGGCCTGAATCTTTTTGGGGTTCGCTTCAATACCTCGCTCGCTGACCACGAATCCGAGAAATCTCCTCGAGGTGATGTTGAAGGTGCATTGAGAGGGATTGAGTCTCATATTGTGGGATCACAGGACCCCGAAAGCCTCCTCGAGATCGCTGATGTGATCTTGTCTCCTGCGGCTTTTGACGAGCATATCGTCGACATATACCTCAATTTCCGGCCTATCTGATCTTTAAAGACCCGATTGACGAGTCTTTCGTACGTGACATTGAGATTCTTCTACCCAAAGGGCATGATCCGGTAACAGTAGAGGCCTTGGTCTGTCACAAAGGCAGTCTTGTGGATGTCTGTAGGGAACATTCTGATTTGGTTGTAACCTGAGAAGGTGTCCAGGAAACTTAGCAGCTCTTGACCCGAGGTCGCATCTATCAGAGCGTCGATGTTCGGGAGGGGGAACAGATCTTTAGGACAAGCTTTGTTAAGGTCTGTGAAGTCTATGCAAATCCTCCACTTGCCACTTGGTTTCTTCAGCATCACAACATTTGTTGAACACTGCGGGTAGTTGACTTCCTATATGAACCACGCCGAGAGAAGCTTGTCCACTTCTTCCTTCACCGCATGTTTCCTATCAGGAGCGAACTAACGCTGCTTCTGCTGGACTGGCTTTGGGTCTGGGTGGACGCTTAGTTTTTGCATGATAAGGTCCTCCAAAATCCCTGGCATATTCGAGGGCATCCATACGAAAAGGTCAGCATTCCGACGGATACATCCAATAATGGTCATCTTCAGGTCCGGAGCGAGAGACTGGCTCACTCGGAACCATTTAGATTAGTCCTCCCCAGAGAAAGAGACCTCCTCCAACTTGTTGAGGGGCTCCGATTGCAACTGGCTCCTGTCCGATAGAATTTCCACAGCTTCAAGGGGGAATACTCCGCCCCCCACTGTGGCCATATAGCATGAATGGGCGGATTCCTGATTGCCTAGAAAATGTCGATCCCGTGGTCGGTAGGAAATTTTATTTTCAGATGATAGGAGGAGGGTACTGCTTGGAATGAGTAAAGGCCGAGTCTACCGAGGATGGCATTATAGGCGGCCTTGACGTTGACCACCATAAAGTCCATTGCCTCTATCCAGATGGTAGGGGTCGTTCCGGCTATTACATCAACTTGGACAGGGACACCCAAGAACCCATGGAGCATGTACCTGACTGGCTTCAGCCTCTCGCGAGAGAGTTTGAGCTTTTTGAATGCATCTAGGAACAGGATATTGACAGAGGTTCCGTTGTCAACTAGGATGCGGCAGACCTCGTGATTAACCATGTCGAGGCTGACTACTAGGGCATCGCAATGAGGCAGTTGGACGCCTTCCAGATCTTCATTGGAGAATGAGACCGCCACTCCTTGATCCCCAGGGGGCAGATAGTTGTGGATTGAGTTAACCTCCCGTACGAAGGCCTTATGGGAGGTGCTCGACTCTCCCCCCATGGGTCTACCGTGGACACAGGAAGAATGGCCGGTCCCCCGGCTTCTTCGGGCTTGGGTTCCACCTCTGGATGCCTACTGGCCGTTCGAGGAGGGGGCGAAGTTCTCTGGTCCCTCAGGTTAGTTCGGGTGAACTCCTCTCTGAATGAAGGCCTCAATCTCGTCTTCGAGGGCTCGACAGTTATCAGTCTCTTGCCCTTGGTCCCGATGAAACCGATTGTAGAATCTCTGTTCCCTCTTCTAGTTAATGTTCGCTCGGGGAGGATGGCAGACGATCCCCTTATCCTCAATATCCATGAGAATGGCCAACACACTCTGAGTAAGCGGAGTGAACATCTCAAATCGAGGGATGGGAGGTGGTCGTTTCGGACCGAGTGCATCTTTCTGAGCCTTCTTCATAGGCTCGGAGTCATCAGTCTTTCTCATCCCTTTGACTGGGTTTCCTTCAGGCCTTCAGGGTGTAGTGTCTCCTCGGCTCGAATGTATTCTTCGAACCTGTTGAGGAGGTCGGTAAAATCGATGGGCGGCTTCTTTGTAACACCCCAAATTCTAAATAAGCCTGAATTCGAAGTTCCACAGGATCTTTACACTTCACTTCATACAATTTTACAAGGAATTTAAAATTTTATACAACAATGTCTTTTACAACAACATGCAGCGGAAAAATAAATAAATTACTACAATGATAAATGTACAATTGCAACAACTTTAGCATTTAAGTAATCATCAGCATCAAATTCATCTTTATATCTTCTTGTAAATTCCAAGTTCTGCATATGAAACTGTGGGCACGTCAGTTGCTTACAACCGGCGCAATATTATACACGGCCATCCTCACTATGCCGAAAATATAACGATTCTTTAATACTTTAACAAACACAAACTTGAATGCATCACAAACAAAGCTAAAGAGGGACTATCCTATTGATGTCGTGTGACTGTGCACTTATTCTTAATGTGGTTATTTATATTTCATGACACTAATGCACACTTGTTCGAACTTATGCATCCCATTCTACATAAATCCGAGGGCAAGCCCTTAACCGTTCTTCATCTTGTAGGGTTGAATCCCTCGCTATGAGTTTAACTACTATGGTAACTACGATAAGTATCCTAGATATTTCATGAGTTACGAGCCCATGTCCAGACAACCTGAAGGGAAATCCCACGTCATGACATGACGCATCATGCAGACAACCTATGGATAATTCGCCTCCGTCATGGAATGATGACACTACGTAGTCACGAAGCACCCCCACAAGCTTCGCCAAGGTCCCGATAATTTCGGAGATGTATCTACGTCATATCATGACGCATCATGCAGCTAGCCTGTGAACACTTTCACACCGTAGATCCGAAGCCCTCATACTTATGTTTTTCTCTTACTTCATCACATCTTCACTATAGTGTAGTCCTCAGATATTTGAATCATGAGTAAAATAAACACCCTAGAGTTAGCCTTTCCTCTACACCGGTCTTAAACATCAATTGATAACAACGACCCAATCTTGGTTTTTTTCTGCAATATTTATTTTTCAAGAATTTATTCATGCCGGTATATGGACTTAGCTACACTCTAGTTCTTAACCTTTTTTTAGGTTCATCAAAAATTTGAGTGTTCATACACAAATTTCTACAATCCATCATGATCTTTTTGTTTCATTTTCCAAGCACAGTTATATGTACAAAACATCAATTTTATATTTAACTTACCACATCTCATAATTTAATTTCCACATAATTTCTTGCATTCAAATTTTTCCTCTTTCTTTAATTATACTAAAGCCATACTTTAAAGAATATTTATCAAGTTCTTTAATCCATTATTTAATATAAAAACCGCATCCAATTCTCACAAAATATAGTAAAATGTTGTAGAATTATTTTTCATAAAGCCTAGATAATATTTGAAGAATAATAGAATTTTTCCCCAAATTTTTATTACTCTTAAAATCCCAATATATCAAAAAAATATCAAAATATATTAAAAATATCAAAACTAAAGTAAAAGGGCAGTGGTCGATTCGAACCAGGACCAAACCCCCCGTCCAGCTACAGTAACAGAACCAAAGCGCACCCGAAGACCAAGAAGTCCAAGAGTGACTAACTGATATGATTCTGTTTATTTAATTTAGGTATCAACTGTACTGTATTTTGAGAAAAATCAATTTTTGATAAAAACAGAGCCTCTTCAAGACTCGAACCTGAGACTCTATACACTGTACACAGCGCCCTATACTTACACCGAAAGCTAATATACCCAAAATAATTCTCTATTATGAAGAGGAGATGAAAAAGCTTTATACTTTATGTCTGTTCAAAAAATTTCCTTTACAAATTTCGATTTCTCAATGAACTTATATCTTTCAATTCAAAATTCTCCCAGAATATTCTCTTTAAAAAAATACAGTATAACAGTGATTAAAAACTCGTAATTTCAATATTAAAATAAGTTTTATTTACAATTTATATTTAAAGTATACATTATTGACTTAAAATAAAACTATGGTTTCCTTTCAAAAAGAACAATATAGATCCACTAAATGTATGTTCTTTCCATTATACAAGAGTTCTAGAAATTTTTCTCTTTTCCTTTATCACATCAACATTACGTAACTAGAATAGCAATTTAGCCATTTAGCAAGTAACACATATCAATATTCATTCACCTCAATCTACAATTAAGTCATTCACTAAGCAAAAATCATCACACTAGCATGGTTCATTTAAAATAGATATTCTAGCATGAATTTCATTAATAAGACATCATTATGAGTTTTAATTCACTAACCACAATCAAAATTTTCTTTTTGCTCTACTAGTCTCTTTAAGCAATCACATGGCAATTTTAATTATTTTCTTTAGCATATTCATAAAGTTAATCCTATTAACATGGTATCTACATTAGAAGTAGAAAAATAGCCCATGCTCCAGCCATTTATTTGAATCGCAATATCATGACACAATTAAAGTAAGATTATGCAATCTACATTTACAATTTCAATCAAAATTTAACAATTAAATTCTACATCAACTAGCATGCAACCTACTCCTAAAATTAGAAAGAATTTAAGAAACACCCACCCAAAGAAGTAGAATATTCTAGTAGCAACTCCTTCGCAAAACTCCAAGGAAAATCCCAAAAAGCCAAGCAAAAGCCTCTCCTGAAATTGTACAGCAAGCCATTCCCGAGCTCTGCCTTCTCGAAATCAATGCACAAAGAAAAATACCCAACTCCATTTCGGCAGAGCACAGGAAAGCACCTTCATTATATATATATATATATATATATATATATATATGGGAAAAAGGGGTATGAGCAAATTGCTCATTTAGTAAATAAGCAATTGATGATATGGCATACATGTGATTGGAAAAGCCTTAAAAGAGTTAGTTGTCCAATGTATCACATGCATGCCACATATTCAATTGCTCATTTACTAAATGAGCAAGTTGCTCATATCCCTTTTACCCTATATATATATATATATATATATATATATATATATATATATATATATATATGATAGAATATGATTTAAGGTATATATATGTATATATGTGGGTAGGTGGAGAAGCAAAGTGGGGTTTGCTGGATTTGATTTCAGAAATGGGCAGAGAAGGAAAAGAAGGGAGAGATGAGGAGAGAGTGAAGATTAGGGGTGGTTTTATACACTTAATGATTGAGTAGTTATATTAACTACTCCCCACTAATACAACACACTAATCCACTCATTAATTCAAAATCATTTCTTTCCCTCCATCCCAAAATAGTCGGCCACTCTTGAGGTGTGCACATTGCACGTGTGCATGTGCACATGCTTTATGTACACTTCACAAAATTAATTATTTATTTAAATTAAAATATGTCTATATATATAATAAAATTAGTTTCATTAAAAATTATAGTTTTCATGCATGAATAAAATAGACACACACACACATACTTCAAAATTTTCTTTTAAAAAGAGAATACACCCAACACGTGCACCGCAATCACGTGCGTTGCACGTAAAATATCAAAATACGAAATTGACTTTATCAACTGAAAAATATTTAAAGATAATCGAAATACAACATAAGAAAAATATATTTAATGTACACATTCAATAATGTAATCAATACGTACATTAAAACACGTGCACCACATGTATAAAGAATATTTTAATCAAACATAGGAGAAAAATGAATTTCCATTTATAAAATGAATTTCGAAGGAGTTATAAAATAAATAATTGAAACACATAAAAAGTATTATACGTAGCGGTGGAAAAATACGTAATCGATACGTGCATCGATAATATGTATGAAGCACGTAAAAACACAGAGATTGAAACTTTATGTTTGAGTTGACTCAAATATGATAAAAATAAATTTTGAGAAGACAGGAAATGCATAAATAGTCAGAATCCAAAATACGTAGTGAAACACGTTAAGATATTACCGTAACGGTACAAAATACATGTGCGTAACACACGAGGGCAAAATTGTCATTTCCAATTTTGCAGGGTGTTTCATTCTTCGCCAAGGAGGCCTTCGGCTGGCTGTGGCAAACATTGTGTTAGATGGCTGCTGATGCGACGCCCGTGTCGAGAGAAGAGACCGCCCTAGCCTCGGTGGTGAACCTTCGCACGAAGTCCCGAAGGGACTCTCCTTCCTTCTGCTTGAGGTCCGGAGGGACGTGCTTGTCTTCTCGACCTTGCGACTGGTCACGAAGTGAGCAAGGAAGCTCACCTCGAGCTGGTCGAATAAGAAAATCAAGTTGGGAGCGATCTTGGAGAACCATTTTCATGTTGGGCCACTCAGCGTGGCAGGGAATGTGCGACAGAAGAGATGATCCGGGGCGTTGTGAATCATCATGAAGGTTTTGAACCCTTCCATGTGATCAGCAGGATCACTCTCTCCATTATACGTCTTAAACTGAGGTAGTCTGAAATTCCTAGAAATCTCAGCATCGAGGATTTTAGTGGAGAATGAGGGTCGAGATGGCTGATACCCCCGGTTGGGTTGTAACCCGCCCTCCCCGATCTGAACGAGGCAATTCTCCATTTCTTGGAAGCATTGAAGGATAGCCTCATCCTGCCTCGCTGGCTGAGTTCAGTCGTGAGACTCACTGCCCTGGGCTTCCTTCCGACAAGGATTGTCATTTTGATGCTCGATTCTGGGGCCACCCCGGAGGGCCTGGAGGACCTCGTTCCGAAAATCTCAGAACTCAGCTCTTGTGATTGGGACCTGTTCGCCTTGACTGTTCAAGGGTGGCCTATCTCTTGGGAAGTGGTTGTGCCTCTGCTCTCGACCCTGAGATGGGTGAATGTTATGGGTCGGAGCCTGGTTGGAGGGGGCAGTCATGCCCCTCGATCGGCTAAGCTGGTGCCGGAGGTCATCCACATGCTGCCGGTTGTTGATGACATACTGAAGGTCGTCCGTGACCGATCATAAAGCGCTCAGGCTTGGTTCTAACTGACCCTCGGCTCGCTGCCTTCGAGACCCCTGTGTGTTCGCGTGACTGCGAAAAGGATGAGGATGGTCAGGATGACGTCCTGCCATGGACACTCTCTTGGCTTTGGGTGCCATGGAAGGGTCGGCCTTGGGGTGAGATCCGAGTCTGGGATCGAATCAGTCTGTCTGTTCCCATAGACGATGCCAATATGATGCTACTGATTTGGAGGTAGGAGCAACAGATGTGAGTTCTTGTTATTTGTAAAGGGAGAGGCAGATCTGGATCTGAGATGAGGATTTGGTGAGGAGCAAAAGAGGGGAAGATGCTCATAGCTGGCAGACCGAGTACCTACAAAATGCCTGGAGACACCGAAAGAGATCCCTGCGACAGACTCTCCGAGGATCTAGTCAGTCACTGGAAAAATGTGGAGTTAGGATTTTAGTGGAGAAAAGTTCATTACCTACAAAAAGAGGAGGGGGTCTGGTATATATAGGTAGAGAGGGGGGGAGCCCTAACCCTAATGGGCTGGGTTGACCTGCTTCTGTGGGCTTGAAGTAGCAGGAGGCCCAAAGGGGCAATCAGGCATGATTTGTAGGGGTGCACAGATCTTGAGGAGTTCAGACAGCTATGTTTGAGCTGGAGTTTTACCCACATCACCCCATTTCTCAAAATACGGAAGTACGGGCACGTACCAAGGCCCAGCGAAAGATATATGTATACAAACTCATATCACCCATAACATGTATAATATCAGTAAGCTTAACAGCACATGTAATAATAATAATCACAAGAATAATAATAGAATCAATAACCAATACCTGGAATACAAGAACTTCGGGTCAAAATGTCCGAGAATATACAGTAAAATAAACGATTCGTTACAACTAATAGCAACAGGAAAGTAGGGCAATAGCAGTAGCAACTTCATCACGCCCATCAAAAAGTTCGATCATCAAGTTCCTTCGGTATTTTATCGTATGTACCTGTATAAATATTAACTAAAAAGAAGAGGGTTGTTCGTAATAGCAAGCTTCGAACAGCAAGCAGCAACAAGCTGTGAAACAAGAAAGTACGATATAATAAGGAACTTGGAACAATATGATTGAATACGATACAAGAACACGTGTAAACTTGTAACTAGAAATGACAAACATGTAAACATGACTTCAATGTATAATCAATCCGTAACAAGGAATCATGAATTTGGGAAACATGCAAATATGAAGTCATTTGATCTATAATTATAAATCGAGGAACAAGTCATGTAAACGAGAAATGCAAACATGTAAACGGAAATTATGTAACTTGTAAACAGGAATCAGGTAGCTTGTAAACATGAATCATGTTACTTGTAAATAGAAAACATGCACGTGCTCATTGTTAATCTTAAGTTATCAATTTTTATTAATCATATCTAATGTACGCAATTCTGCGTTCCATACCACAAGTTCGGGTGCATACAATGATATGAACGTTTAGACTAAAATGGTAAATTCTATAGGGTTATGCACTCGGGTCTTGCATTGACATTAACATGAATCAAAAGCAGGAGTATGTAATAAGAAATTATGTAATTATGTGATGGATTCTAGAGGTAGCCCCGCGGATTCTAGAAGTGGCCCCCACGGATTCCAGATGTGGCCCCCGTCAGTTCTACGACATGACACTTAGTTCTACGTGGCACTTAGCTCCATAAGGCACTTAGTTCTATATAACTTGTAAACATGAAATAGGTAAACATGTAAACATGAGTCACTATTACGGGTAACACGAGTCCCCCTTCAAGTATACTTTCCTATATTGTCCACTACTATGTTTTACCATTTATTACCCCGGCTTATTATTCTTTTACATAAATTACTTATGAACATGAAATTGATGGAAATGGGTGCCAGAATAGGATCAAGGAGGTATCAAGGGCTATGCAATATATGGTATAGAGTTCAATTCATTATATGCAAAAATTAAATATATTTACAATCAAGAACATGAAGTTACAATTCTGGACAGCAATACATTGTTGTACAAAAAATCCCTTTTCCGCTTCTACGGGAAAGCGAATCAGATTCCGTTAGGGGTTCCAGAAACTAGACACTCTGCCAGTTCCAACGCATATTCACACGACACATTCTAATCACAGAAACTATGTATACCTGTCATTTCTTTATGGGTCTATTGTTCAGGCAGCAACTCAGTTTCAAATTTATATATATATAAAATTTGACTGAAATCTTAATAACAATTCTTTAAAAAATCATAATCTACTTCCTAACATTTTTCAGTAAGATTCTGATTAATCTCGGGTCTTAATTGCTAAGTAAACCTACTATTTCAACTAATTAATCATGACGATGTATTTTTAAAATAGTGTTCTGCAATTAAGACGTCACATCACGAAAATCAAAGTATCTTGCAATCCGTAAGTCGGATTGCAAAACCGTCAACATGATCTGGATTCCAGACACAGAGAGTTATAACTTTCATATATGGGGTTTTAATTTATATTAATTGGGACTGGTTCAGTTACTAGTAACAATTCAGGGGAGATGACACGCCAGAATCTTGAATCTCATCATAAATTCACGATCGCCAAGAAAATTTCACTTTTATACCCATAAATGAATTTATATTTATAATTCGTAATTGGAATATGGTTCTACAATTATTCCATCAAAACTTATTATTTTAACAATATTAAAATGATAGAAAATAATTTCTACAACTTCTACAATATCAAATTTATGGTTAATTACACAATCACATTGCAACCAAGACACACAGCATGAATCGATGTACTTATCTCTGTGCATATATTCTCTAAGTTACGATCATACGGTGTATGTCATGTCAATGTAGTTGATGATATTCCTATAGATATTGAATCTACGGAAGTCAATATGACGATTCGAAATTCATAAGTACAATGGTCCAACAATGAGAATTATGATAAGCAAATTCAATTGATAGTAATTCGAAATTTACGAGCGGTATTCAATTCAAGAAACTACGCACGAACATGGACTACAAACAGATTTCAAGACACGGCAAACAAATACGAAAACTACTTGCGGAGTTCAAAGGAAAGCTTGCACAGACTCAAAAAAGGTATACAAGAGATGTTTGCCTTATATTCGATGGGTGCAGGAGAGCACTATGGCGATAGCACGACCACAAGGCAGCTATTTGATGGGTGCAGGAGTGCGAGCACTACGGCAATAGCACGACCACAAGGCATCGACGATAGCAAGAAAAGCAGCAACAACGGCAAGAATGGCAGCAGCAACAAGAGTGGTAGCGGCTACGAAAGCAAAGGGACAACACACAGCAGTAACAACAAGCAAAGGTAGCACAGCAGCTACACCAGCAGCGACAATGGCAAGAGGCAACAGCAACAGCAACAGCAACAACAAGCAACTGCAAGGTGGTTGCGGTGTTTGGTGGTGGTGTAGGATGGTTGTGAGCTCAGGTGTGCAAGGCTCGAAGCAGTAAGAAGAGGTCGGGGTTGTGGAGTCGAGGCAGCGAGGTGACTCAGGGTGGCCGGGTTCGGGTGCTTCGGGGTGAGGCAGCAAACAAGCGGTCGGGTTCGAAGGCGCGTAGGTTATGGTGAGCGACGCTTGGGGGTGCGGTGGTGAGATGATGGCAGTGGTGGTGCTTGCGGCTATCGATGGAGGACAACAAGGGCTAGGCTGCAGGGTGTGGGGTTGACTGGTCGTGGTGATGAAGATGGTGGCATCGGCGCTCTGTGGTGCAGTGGAAGAGTTGGAGCAGCAAGTAATGGAGCGTCGGGGTGAAGATGCAAGGAGTGTAGGCGGTCGGGGTTGCTATGGTGGTGAGGCGGGTGGTGCTCGGGTGGTTGTCGGAGTTCAAAGGTCGAGGTGGTGCAGTTGGGGCCTTAGGGTGTAGGTGAAGGCAATGGCAGGTCGGTGGAGGGTGTGCAGTGGTTGGTGATGAGGGACCTTTGGGTGCAATTGCAGCAATGGCGAGGTGAAGCTGTTGATGTGGAGGTCAAGCTCGGGGATGGCAGGGAGGTGTGTGGGCTTAGTGGTAGGGGCTAGCTGACGGTGAGCTTTCGAGTTGCGATGCAGGGGGTTGCAGGTGAAAGAATGACGATTGTCGGTGGAGATGAAGTGGAGGAGTGCAGATCGGCAACTGAAGGGAGCTTCGGGTGGTGATCGGGGTTCTTGTAGTGGCTATCAGCATTGGTGATGAGCTCGGGTGAGATGAGGAGGTGGTTCATGGGCTAGTTGAAGTTGATGCTGGTTGCGGAGGCAGTCGGGGGAGTGCAGTGTTGACTGTTGGTTGGTCAGCAGTGTTGAAGCAGTAGAGCGGCAATAGCGGGGTGTAGCAAAGTGGCTTCGGAGTTCGGCGGTAGCAATGGTGGTCGCAAGGTGGCTTCAGGTTGAGACGGGGAAAAGGTGTGGTGGAGATGAAGGCAATGGTGGCGAAAGGGCCGAGTTGTTCAGGAGATGGTGAGGGAGAGAGGTTGAAAGAGGTTGTTGTGGTATGGAGGAGGAAAGAGGGTCGGGAGTTATGGGTTTCAGAAGAGATGGAAGGAGGTAGGTGAGAGAGAGAGGTGGCGATTGATGAAGGGAGGGGTAATGATAAATTAGGTTAAATAATTGATGATCATATATGGATTAAGATGGTATGTACGTGGGCTTAGGTTATGGGCTTAACACATAAATCAAATAAGCCATGATGACATTATAGTATGGAGTAAAATTGGGCTTTGACAATTTAATAAATAGTCAAAAAGAAAGATAATAAGATTGTAGAATGAAATAGTCAAAAAGAAAGGAAATAAGATTATAGAATATAGGATTTGTTTGAATTTGGATTTAAAAGTGGGTTCGACCTTGACTTTAAATAGTAAATTAACAACACGATAGAATTGGAATTTGATCGGAGATCCAAAAATAAATTTAAAATAAAAATAAATTTAAGATAACGGAAAGGAGTTTATAAAGAATCGAATACAGAAAATACATAGAAAATATTTTTATGCAGAAACGGGAGTTACAATGGTAGTCTGATCTTTATACATAAAGATGTATCCATATTGTCCTAAAGAGGAAAAATGAAAAAGTATGGAGACCTGAAGTACCATACTTCTATGAAGCACGGATACGGGTACGGGGTGTGGGTACGACACGACACGGGTACGAGGATACGTGATTTTACATAAAAGTAGAATACGGTGCATTGGTGGGTACGTTAAATTTAAAATAATTTATATTATATCTATAGATATAAAAATATTTATCTTGTTAAAAATACAAATATTTAAACAATTTCATAGAACTATAAGAATACATTATAATTATGAGCATTTTGGAGAAAAGAAATGATAATCTAACTATAAAATCTTTAGGTAGACTTGTTTTGTGTTTGAGCATAATTGTAAACACAAAACTTTTGAAATTACACCAGGACCCCATGCATTTATCTAAACATAATTGTGTCTAAAAGTTCCGAAAAATGCATTAAAAAAATTGGGTACTCCTTGGGTACACACCCGGGAGTACCCAAGGAGTATCGACAATGGATACACATCTGACACGGGTACGTCGGCCATTTGGAAGTATCTGTGCTTCCTAGTCATACTTAAGTGTTATTGGTGCCTTATTGTACTTGGCACAATGCACTAGACATAGCTCTGCACCAACTCAAATGCACTGGACTAGTATCAAACATATTTTAGGATATGCACGTGAAATATTGACTTAAATTTAGGTTATGCAGATTCAAGATACCTCTCTGATCGTCATAAGGGTCGATTTCAAACATGTTATGTATTTCATAGTGATAATACTGCTATTTCTTGGCATTCTACTAAACAAACTTTAGTAGCTACTTCCTCTAACCACTTTGAAATTTTAGCTCGTGAATGTGTATGGTTGAGTTCTTTAATTCAGCAAATTCGTAGTTCTTTTCAATTACATTCTATTACAGATGTTACAAGCATTATCTTCAAAGACAATACCGCATATATAGAACAGATTCAAGAAGGTTTTCATTGAAGGAGACCGAACTAAGCACATTTCACCAAAATTATTTTTTACTCACGGGCTTCAGAAGAACAACGAAATTGAAGTTTACACTACAAACGACCATGGATTCCCTGGTGTTTAATTTTTGTATTCCCGGCGTTTAAGCTAACGCCTCACGAAGCACCGCCGCAAGCACCGGGTTTGCCCCCGCTGGGAATGCGAAAAATCTTTCCCGGTGTTTTAAAACGCCATGGTTGTCTTATTCGCTATCACTGTGATGGCTTGCAGATTGGGCTCTTCAAACACCCTAGAGAGACCATCAGCTCCAGAGTTGTCTTTGCCTCTCTTGTACTCCACTTTGTATTGGTATCCATGTAGTTTCCATAGCCAAGTTTGTTGCGCCTCCGTATTGTTAGGGTTATATACTGAAAGCATCACTTTTGTATTAACATTATTTCCTTATTTTTTTGAATGAGAATCATATGGGCATATGTTTACATATTGTGTTTATTATAATATTAATGCAAGTGTCTGATATTCTATAAGGTTGATAATATGGTGTGAGATGACACACAGAAGATCATATTATCAGTTTCCTATGGAATATATAAATAGTTCACAACCTAGACGGACTTGGACAATCCATTAGAAAGGTTGTAGTGTAATCTGGTATTAGTCTGTCTTGACTATAGGTTTACACTAGTACACTTTGTGTGTATTGAACAGGACCACTTGAGGTTGTTCTCTTTGTACTGACTACAAAAGAGAACAAACACCTCTGTTATTATGGATGCTTATGCTCTTAATCCAGATATAATAACAGACATGTATATGCAGTGTGCATTACTTTGACTCATAAAAGAGTGAGATTCATTATGGATCAACAACCTCTATGAATTGGGTAATAGCATTGTATGTATGATGGGCTGTTGATTGTAAAAGGAATCCATGTCCCGATACGTCGGGTTGATGATGTCCCCTTAAGGAGCTCATAAGGATTGTCATGTAAATCCTGCAGGTGGATTACATCCGACATGACAAATAAAGTTGAGTGGTACTACTTAAGGATAAAAGATGTTGATCAATATAGTTGTCAGTAACTTAATTTGATCGACGGACATTCGATATCTTAACATGGAGAGTTGAACGAGCATATAATAAAAGGAGCCCATAAATATAATTTGGGATTAGGAAGGTAGTGCAACAATAGCTCCTTAGTGGACCGAGCTATTGTTAATGGGCCTGGGTTGTGTGTTCGGGCTGAACATGGGATACCCAGATTCGTTAGGAGACCTAACCCTAATTTCTCCTCATGGTCCCTGCCGTAGCCTTATATATATCCTCTATTCTCTGGCCGTCATTCACAATCTGAAATATAAGATTTTTTTTCTCAAAACTCGTGATTCACGTAAGGAGAGAAAGAGAGGTCAGCCAAGGAGAAGAAAGGTTGGGAGATCGTCGCCCACACAACGTCCAACCCGAGGAAGGAATACGTGCAGAAGATCTTGGGGTCGCTGTCGTCTTCTTCTCACCGCAGGTATAATTTGTGAACCCTAGATTCTGCTATATAGGGTTAGATCACATTTTTAATCTGTTTATATTTAACGATCGATACGCACACCAATCCGTAGTCCTGGGAATCATCTCAGTTCCATCACGTATCAAGTCGCTGCTCCAAAAAGTGCTTAAGGGGCTTGTGATCAGTGCGGATCAAGAATTCCCTACCCAGAAGATAATGTCTCCACTTTCTAATGGCCAACAAGATGGCTAGCATCTCTTTTTCATAGGTGGAGATGTGCCTGTTGCATCCCTTCAACTCTTTGCTTAGAAAAGCCACCGGGTGTTTGTGCTGCATCAAGATAGCTCCGACTCATGTTCCTGCCGCATCGCACTTTAGAATGAACTGGTCTTCATAGTTGGGTAAGGCGAGTACAGGGGGGTGTGGTTAAAGCCTGCTTGAGTGCTTCAAAGGCAGCTTGAGCTTTGGGGGAACAGAGGAATGCTCCTTTCTTTGTGAGTGCCCCCAATGGTGAAGATATAGAGGCATACCCTTTGATGAACTTGCGATAACATCATGCCAACCCCAAGAATCCTCTTAGTGCTTTTAGAGTTCTGGGTATAGGCCAATCTAACACTGCGAAGATCTTGCTAGGATCCACTGATACTCCCTCTTGAGACACTATGGGCCCAAGGTAATCTACCTCTGATGCCCCAAACACACACTTGCCATGTTTAGCTCTTAGAGAGTGCTGTTGTAGCTGCTGCAGTACCATTCTGAGGTGTTCCTCATGCTCTCGAATGCTCCTGCTATAAACGAGGATATCATCAAAGAAAACCAATACAAATTTCCTCAAAAAAGGCTTAAATACTGTGTTCATGAGGGATTAAAAGGTGGATGGTGCATTGGTGAGGCCAAAGGGCATGACTACATATTTGTAGTGACCCTCATGTGTTTTGAAAGCTGTCTTGTATATATCCTCTTCCTTCATTCTTACTTGATGGTATCCGCTTCGCAAGTCGAGCTTACTGAAGATCACAGAACCTTGCAACTCATCTAATAATTCGTCTATAATAGGGATAAAGAACTTATCTTTGATAGTCATCTTTTTTAATGATCTATAATCGACGCACAATCTCCACGAACCATCAGGTTTTTTCACCATTACCACAGGGGATGCATACGAGCTAGAGCTTGGTCTGATTATTCCTAAGTGTAGCATCTCTCTGACAAGCTTTTCTAGCTCATTCTTCTGTTGCCAAGGGTGTCTATAGGGTCTTAGATTCACAGGGTGAGCGTCAGGAATTAAGGGGATCTGATGATCACAGGGTCGTCTTGGAGGAAGCTGCATTTCTTCTTTGAAGACCTCCTTGAACTCCTGCAACAAGGGTAGGAACTTCTGATTACAGGGTTTTGGTGTGTCATAATTACCTGGGGTGTGAGTGATCTGCATTATCAATCCTTTCTTCATGGACCTTAAGGATTTTACTATGGATTTGGGTGATGATACTTCAAGAGCAACACTATGGGCACCTCGCAGCACCTTGACAGCCCCCTCTAGCTCAAAGCGCAAAGAATAGTCTCTGAAGCTTACCCAAACTCCTTCTAGGGTCTTAATCCACTAAGCTCCAAGCACTAACTGACCGGTGCCTAAGGGAAGGACATAGAAATCAGTTTTTATCACTACTTCCTGACAAGTGAACTCCACATTCTTACAACGGCCTTCACAACTCAATCTATTCCCTCTAGCCGCCGTAACTTCAAATTGGATTCCTCTGCTGATTGGAATTTTCACCATTTTTACCACTTGCATATCCACAAAATTATGTGTTGAGCCAGTATCAAAGAGTGCATACACCTCTTAGTTTGCTATTGAGCCCTGCAGCCTCAATGTCTGGGGGGCATCGACACCTGATATGGCGTCCAAAGCGACAGTAGGAAATGAATTTTTGTTGGCAGCAACCTGTTGAGGTTCAAGGCAATATAAGTCACCCTCCTGCTTTGGCTCCATCTCATGATCTTCTTCACCTATCAGTTGATCTTCCCAGGGTTCCGTAGAGTCAAATTCACCTTCTATCTGCATTAGGGACCTCCTTCTGCATCGGTGGCCTCTCACCCACTTCTCATCACATCTGAAACATAGGTTCTTTGCCCTCTTCTCCGCTATCATTTGATCAAACTGGGTTTGCTTGGGCCCTTCAGTTGTAGCTGGGTTCCTACCTTCTCCAGAGGGGTTAAACTTCACACCTGCAGGGTTAGTCCTAGCTATTAGGTTCTGAGGGTAGCTTCCTGTCTTGGGAGCAAATTGTTAGAATCTAGCAGCTCTTCGTTGTGATAAGAGAATGGTCTCTCGGGCCTGTGCTTCTCTATATGCAGAGGTCACGGTAAGGGGATGCTTGAGTATCACCTCCTGTTGGATATCCTCTCTCAACCCAGATATGAAACAATCAACCAAAACTGGCATCGTTAAGGGTCGGTCTACTCAAGTGACTGTACTTGATGAATTCTTTGTGAAATTCTTGCACCATGCCAATCTGCCGTAATTTGAGCAGAGTTGCAGTGGGGTTTATGAGCTCGGCAGGCCCAAATTGGAGTAGCATTTCCCTCCTTAAGGACTCCCAGCGTACCTCCATTCCATATTGCCTCTTAAACCACCTCCACCAAATCAACACATCATCTCTCAAATAATACACTGCAAAATCTACTTGATGCTTCTCTTCTATCCTTTGGGTGTCGAAATGATGTTCGAGATGAAAAAACCAATTGCTAACATCCCCTGTGCCATCAAAGATAGGGATCTCTAGCTTGGTGTGTCTGGGGAAGATTTGGTGATACCTATCGTAGTCATCCTCTTCTCGCCTTCCCCATCTTCTATCATCTGCTCTCTCCCATGGGGGTTGAGGGTTGAGGGGTCGGAGAGGTAGGGTAGGGATTTGAGGAGAGGAATGCTATGTTGGTTCATAACTCCCCCAGGGTATGGGTTCTCCACTCTCGGTGGGGTTATCTCATTGAAGGGGCTCATCCACTGCAGAAGGTTCTGCATTTCATCAAACTGAGATCTAATTTGGTGTTGAACTCCCATGAACTGGTTCTGAATGGTGGTAGTGAGATTCCTCATTGACATCTCCATCATGTCCATCCTCTTCTCCAAGTCGTTTGAGTGTTGGGGATCAATACTCCGAGGAGTAGATACCCTTGTCGTAGCGCTTAGTGGTCCAATTCCAAATCCAAAGCCGGACCCAGATTCAAGGACTGTTGAGCTACCAACTGGCTCCCTACCCATTGGTGGGGAAGGGGGAGGAGGCTCTGATACCATTGATGCAATCCCCTCTGTTGTAGGAGGCGCATCGCGGTTAGGATTCAGTCGAGTATTAGCTGGTGCCATTAGAGATCAATGCAGAAACCTACAGAGTATAATGAAAATGCAAAATCAAGTAAACTTAGATAACAAGGAATTGAAAGGAGCTAAAGGAAGAAGGAAAATATCTCAATTCTCATTCATTGAATCTTTAGATTACAGTGGTCTAGCTTTTATAGCTGAGCAAAGGGAAAAGGTGCACTAGGCGGGTGTTGAGTGAAATGCCAACTGCCCACAGCCACGCACAGTGTTACCTGCCACTCAATCCCTCCTCCACTCATAGACAGTCACGTGTTACTTGCGCTGCCCGTGAGAAGCGAATTCAGGGTTTATTCTGCACTTTATATTTCACTTGTGCGTAAAAGCCCCTCAAAGACACTTAATAACCCAGGGACTGATACTTTAATAACTGGAATGATATGCCAAGTTTAAAGGAGCTGATGCACGCTCGATGGAAAAGAAGAATTAGAAGACGATGCAGACTGCTCGACTGCATCAATGTTACCTCAAAGAGGGAGAGGTTGAGGTCAATGATGATATCATCTTGTGTAGGGGAGGAGCATCCGCCGGTGAAGTCCAACTAGATGGGGCCGAGGGCGACAATTATGATACAGTTCCAATCGTTGTATCTACTGAAGAAGAGAGAAACTAAGATTCCTTACGTATCAGTCCTCATGATATATTCTTTCTTGTATGGAGTTTTCTACATAAGTGTAGCCAATATGTAATAAAATTCCTCTTGGCGCCTTTACAGGAGCAGCATGGGGTGCGTGCTATGCTTTGGTGAGTAGAGGCGTTAGCAGTGGGCCCCATCTACAGTGGAGACAGTTGGGTGGCAGAGGAGTCTGTTTTCCATGTCGCTATCTCGTGCTATGCAGGTGCTACATGGCGGGTTGCATTTGGCTCTCTCCCCTTTCCCTTCTTCTTCCTCCTTTAAATACATATTGTAATTTCCCTTTTGGGTTTATGCCTAATATGTATTACAAATCGCTTTTCCTTTTATTTTCTATCTTTGTCCTCTGCTATTCTCTAACTCGCAGCAATTGCAGCTGTCATGCCGATTCCACAGTGGCATTCATCTTCAAGTTCCATTTACGATCGGAACTGCTCCAATGGTATCAGAGTCGGCTCTGATCCTTTGCAACCCGTTGTTACAATCGAGCGCTCAACAATCCTTGACTCTGGGGGAAACTCTAGAGTCGGATCACAGGGCCCGTTGATACGAAGATCCATCCCTGGTGGTGTTGATCCTCATCAGTCAACCGATCTGAATCAGAGGATGAGCGAGCAATCTCGAAATCACTCTGGGTACCATCCAACATCAGATCCCATGGTTGCAGTATGCAAACAAAGATATTCGTGCCTTGCTACGGCGGGTGGTTAAGAAGGACTTTAAGGCGATGACAAGATCTAACCCTAATCCCACTCTAGATAGAGGATAATTCCCTCCACCCTTATCTGGACCGGATCCGGCTAGTAGCAACCGATGGAGGCGAGGCGATGATGACTCTGATAGGTACCTGTCTATTTTTCCCAATTCCCTTATTCAATGGTACTAAAGATGTGAGCAATTGGTTTTTCATCTAGAGCATCATTTTGATACCCAAAGAGTGGAACCTAGGTATCAAGTTAATTTTAGTGTGTATTACTTAACATATGCTGCCCTCTTATGGTAGAGATGGTATAATAGACAGTATGGGGATGGTATCAGAGTCAACCTCATACTTCTTAATTCGCTCTAGAGGCTGGATTAAAATTACTGGTAGCCTTGGATCGCGCCGGTGTCGCTAGAGTGAAAACCACCAAGAATGTCGGAAAGAGCTACCTAGAGGCCAGATTAAAATTTTTGGTAGCCCCAAGTCAGGCCAGTATCGCTAGAGTGAATACCACCGAGGGCGGCGGGTTACAGAAGCGTGGTGGAATGTGATGATCCAAATTTAGTCCCACATCGGTTATATGGGGAACCATTGTTGGGTAGTTATAAACTTGGGTTCCCTTCCTTTAATAGCTAGCTTTTAAAGGTGAGTTCTCCTGGATTCGTAACAGATTAGGGTGCAGAGGACGACGAAGACCGATGAGTCGCGTATGACGGATGCCGATGACAAGCCGAACTTGTCCATTAGGCTCGATTGCCGGGATCCCATCGCCATCCGATAGCAGATGCCGGTGTGGAGGAACTGCTCAGAAGATGGGATGGAAGTGAGGGGGAAGATTTCTAGGGTTTGGAATATTTCTGAATTTGGGGGAAACAAATTTGGGGGAAAGATAGAGGGAAAAAGAAAGAGAGAGAAAGAGAGAGAGAGAGAGAGAGAGAGAGAGAGAGGCGGGATTGTAAATTAGGGCTTTGTTTTTCATAGCCTATCCTACCCTGGCATTTGTTCTCCAAAACCCCGGATTATCACACCCACTATCCTGGCGTTTTCCAGAATAAGTTAGGGTTCCCCGGCGCGACTACCCAAACGCTAGGGTAGTTTCACCAGGGTAGGCCCTTTTTGCAGTAGTGTTAAGCAAGTTCGTTCTAGTGACAACTTAGCTGATATTTCACAAAGTCTCTGCCAAAGGCAATCTTTTAAAAATTTGTATATGAGATTGGTATGCGTAGAATACATCATCAAACTATGTAAGGGGTTGTTGTTATCAAGTAAGTTTCTAATTGGAGAAAACATCGTGAAGCATGCTACCCATGATATATGCGTGTTGTACTCTATTTCTTTTCTAGGTTTTATTCCACTAGGTTTTTCCTAGTGAAGATTTTTACGAGACAATATTGTGCGCATCCAATATTAATTCATTGATCTTCAAGAATGTTGTCATCTTTTTCTTTCTCTCTGGTTTTTTCCTAGGAAGCACGGATACTTCCAAATGGCCAACGTACCCGTGCCGGGTGCGTATCGGGTGCCGATACTCCTTGGGTACTCTCGGGTATATACCCAAGGAGCACCCAATTTTTTAAATGCATTTTTCACAACTTTTAGGCAATTATATTTAAATAAATGCATGGCTAGAATAATTTCAAAAGTTTGTTGTTTATAATTATGTGCAAACACAAAACAAGACTACCCAAAGATTTAATAGTTAGATTATCATTTTTTTCCTTTAAAATGCTCATAATTATAATGTATTCTTATAATTATATGAAATTGTTTAAATGTTTGCATTTTTAGTAAGGAAAATATTTTATATCTATAAATATAATATAAATTATTTTATATTTACGTACCCACCAACGCACTAGTATCCTATTTTTGTAAAATCACGTATCCCCGTTGCCGTGTCGTGTCGTACCCGCTCCCAGTACCGGTATTCGTGCTTCATAGGTTTTTTCCACTGGGTTTTCTTCGGCAAGATTTTAATGATGTAACTATATTAAATATTGCTCACTATTAATAACAGACTCCTTACCGTTGAGATCCTCAATAAGAGGAACTTAGCGATAGGTCAGTTATGTGTTTTATGCCAACATTGCCACGAAGACATTGACCATTTGTTTTTACACTGCACCATTACTCAACAACTATGGCAGATTTGTATTAAGGCATGGCAGGTTACCTCTCCCCCTTCCTCCTTCCTGGATTATTGGTACTGTCACTTTGTCGGAAAAAAGTACTGCAAGTCATGGATCCTTTCGATCGTGGTCATTATTTGGGTTGTCTGGAGGGAGAGAAATAACCGCATCTTCAATCACTCTTCTAAACCTATCGACACTATTATAGATGAGTTTTTATTTTTGGCGAAACATTGGCCCTCCTACTTACCTAGTATCAAGATTCAGACCTTGTATCTTTACAGATTATATGAAGCTTCACTTCTTCTGCATTCTTATAACTCTTTTATTAATCTCGCAACTTTGGTTTCTCCCTAATTCTTCTTGTTCTGGCTTGTTCTTTGCAGGGCTGGTCTTGTGGATTTCCTCTCTGTTCTTTTGGTTTGCTAGGCTATTTTTTCGGGGGAGCTGCGGTTGGTTCCCCATTGCCCAAGATAATGTTACTATTTTTGGTGACCGCTTGCACATGAGCAGCATTCCTTTTTGCTATACCTCTAACTGTTCTGTTCTAATGCTTACTTTGCTTTCTATATTGTGCCAACTATACGTTCTTATATTTCCTATGTTCTAGTATTTACTGTTGTTTGGTGTTGTCTTTGTGTAATCTGCTAATTATGGTCGCTTATTTTCCTTTCTATAAGGTTTTGCTCTGGTTACTCTAGATGCTGGCCTGGCTGTAGCTACTAGCTTGTTTTCCGTTCAGGTTTGTGATGGGTGCTTGTTGCGATCTGTGGTCCTACTCTCTGATACAAGGTTGGTTTGCACCCTAGGGTAGGTCTCTTGTTGGATTACCTTCTCTTAGTGTTTTGGTACTCGGTAGCACCCGTTCGAGGTTGGTGTTGCTTCTTGTGGATCTGGGCCTCATCTTGATTCACTGGCTTTTTGCCGGTCTTATCTCGCGTTCGTTTTGGCTGTTTTGTTGTGTGATGTACTTCATTTTCTTTACCTTTTGCCACTGAGAATCTTATTCTCCTGCCCTAGTACCTCATTATTGCGACTCTTGCTGTGATTTTACTCTTTCAATTTTTCTACTGTTCATCTTGAGTTGTTTGTTTTGTTTTTTTTGGTCGGTGCCATTCTTTACGCCTGATTCGTTAGCCGGTTGGCTATGTTGAGGTGTTAGTTGCCTTTACAGTGCTATGTTTCTTGTCGGGGACCTGATTGGCGTTCTCCAGCTATTATTTTCATTCGCTTTGTCTCTGTCTTCGAGCTCAGGTGTGCCTTCAGATGGTTTCGGTTTGGTTGCAACCTATTGCTTTGGATCGGCTAGCTGGTCCTTCGACTCCGCTGCTCCTGTTTGTTGCTCGGTTGGTGCCTATTGGGTCCTCCTACTGTTGGAGGTGCTGCTTGAGGGTCTTCCGCAGTTCTAGTGGTCCATCCAGCTCCGTGTTCTCAGTGCCTGCGTTGTGCTCCTTTCTTTTGGATGTTGGTCTTTTAGGTTGTATGTTTAGTCTGTTATCTCTAGCCTATCTGTGTGGGCAATGCGTTCCATTGTCTCTCTTTATTTTGTTTCGTTGTCGGTTTGTGTGCTTTTCGTTTCTGCTAATTTTACAGCGTGTAAAATTCTTTTGTACTATTCTTTTTATTAATATATTGGGCTGGAGTCGTAAGACTCCATCCGCGTTATCAAAAAAAAAGAACTACATTAAATATTGAACATTCTAAGAGAGTATTAGAAATGGTAGACATCTAAGAGGAGTGTTGTAAATATTATTAGTGGATTACCGCCACCCCTTGATTTTGTAACTTCTCTTCTACCTTTATATCTTTATGTTAATTACTTTGTAATTTATGAGATCTTTTGTTATCCTCTGTAACACTATAAAAGACAAAGCACTTCACATATGAAAGTGAGAAAAAACTAGAAGAGAATTCGTGTATCTTTTTTCTTGTGTAAGTAACAAAATTGGCAAAATTTGGACTGATCAATAATAATTGAGAACTTTTTGCTTCAATTGGTTAAATAAAAAATGTTCAAATCCATGCGAATACAAAAGTGACATTGTGAACTATCTGCATGTGAGTATCATATCAGACAAACATTTACGATAGCATATTAAAATCTTTTGGGGGAAGAAAATGACTGTCACCAGAGGTTCTCTAAAAAGGAAGACATTTTTAACTATCCCCAGAATAAATTAAATTGACAGAATTTAGACTGATAAATAATAATTGAGAACTTTTTTTGCTTCAATTAGCTAAAATGTTGAAAGATATAACAACTCTAGTTCTAGCTAGCACTCATGGCAAAGTTATAAAATAATAACTGTTATTGTTTAACAAAACTGGTTGGAAAATGACAATATCCATCGGAATACAAAAGTGACATTGTGATATATCTGTATGTATCATATCAGACAAACATATACTTGGTATATTATAATCTTTTTGGGGATTATTCCATTGGGTTTTTTCAAGTAATGATTTTTACGAGACAATATTGTGCACATCCAATATTAATTCATTGATCCTGAAGAATGTTGTCATCTTTTTTCCTACGCTCTGGTTTTCCCCACTGGATTTTCTTTAGCAATGTTTTAATGATGTAACTATATTGAATATTGAACATTCTAAGAGAGTATTAGAAATGATAAACATCCAAAGAGGGTGTTGTAAATATTATTTGTGGATGAACATCATCCTTGATTTTGTAACTCCTCTCCTACCTTTATATCTTTATGTTATGTAATTTATGAGATCTTTAGTTATCCTTTGTAACTCATAAAAGACAAAGCACTTTTATTATATATGAAAGTGAGAAAAAATAGAAGAGAATCCATGTATCTATTTCCTCGTGTAAGTAACAAAATTGACAAAATTTGGACTGATCAATAATAATTGAGAACTTTTGCTTCAATTGGTTAAATAAAAAATGTTCTAATCCATGCGAATACAAAAGTGACATTGTATCTACATGTGAGTATATACTATCATATCAGACAAACATATACGTAGCATATTATAATCTTTTTGGGAATGAAAATGACAATCACTAGAGGTTATCTAAAAAGGAAGACATTTTGAATTATCCCCATAATAAATTAAATTGACAGAATTTAAACTGATCAATAATAATTGAGAACTTTCTAGCTTCAATTAGCTAAATAAAAAATGTTCAAAGACATAACATCTCTAGTTCTAGCTAGCACCCATGGCAAATTTATAAAAATTAATATTTGTTATTGTTGAACAAATTAAACTGGTTGGAAAATGACAATATCCATCGGAATACAAAAGTGACAGTGTGATATATATGTACGTATCATATCAGACAAACATATACTTAATATATTAAAATCTTTGTGGGGATGAAAATGACATTCACTAGATATTCTCTAAAAAGGAAGACATTTGACAAATAAATTCAACTAATATCAGCCATGCAATATATGTGTTGTTTTTCCGATGGAAAATTTTACCGTACTCACCCACTTTTTGAAAATATTTGGCGCTCCGACCTACTTCCGAAAATAATTAACGATCTGACCCAATTTAGGACACGTCAGCAAGAAACGTTATTGGAAAAAACGGGCATAGGTCATTTCGATGCCGTTCTTCCTAATAACGGCATCTATTTTAAAAAAAACTTTCATGCCGTTATTCCAAATAACGGCATTTGTTCCTTTTTGTCCAAAGAGCAAATAGTCTCAATTGTAAGCTGAGAGACAAGGGTGAAACGAATTTAACCTATGCCATTTTCTGAGAGAACGGCAAGGTTTATACTGATGCCATTATTTTGAATAACGGCATCAGTTGAATTCTATTTTCCACACTTACCTATAATCAGTGCCCCCAAACCCTTCCCCTTCCCCTTTGTCGTTCGATTTTTTCTCTCTGTCGCTTCACTCCCGTAACCCTAGATACCAAAAATCAAAAATTCCTAAAATCCCAACTATTGGAGTGATCTCTAACTTGCCAAATAACAACTAAACATAGACCCTAGTTGTGATTCGCTCATTCCTTTTTGAAATCTTCCGAAATCTGAATTTGTGGTAAGTATGCAAAATCCCTAAATTTTTTTGCATATGGTAATTTTGATGTATGAGACCTATATATATTGGTAGCATAGTACAAGTGGTGTAGATTTGATTTATCTAAGTACTACTGATGAAAATGTACTCATGGATTGTTGTTGATCTAGGGTTTGTGAAATATTGAATTTGATCAATAAGAGCTATATTGGTAGTATAGTAAAATCGATGTAGATTAGATCCACGTTCGTAATAGATATGTGAAGTGAGTTGTATAGGAGATTGAGATGTGGATGACCTATATTGCTATCTATGTGAAGTTAGATTAATCTATTTGTAGTGTGTGGAGATGTTGTGGTGGTGATTGTTATGAGTAATATTTATATACGAGTATCGAGAAGTTGCTATCTTAAAACATCGATTATTAATTATGTTGAAGAAACATGGCTTACAAATTTTATTATCTCTAATCTCATATTGTTTATTAATATTGTATTTAACACGTTATATTTAATGTTGATCGGTAAATGGATCCTACACAGCCATCTTCTTCCCATGATGTGGGTGCTTCTTCTGGTACTTCGCATGTACTACGTGGACATCCGGGTTCTGTAGATCCTATCGTACTTTATTTGCAAGAAGATCATAGGTCGCAGGCGGTGTGGACTGGAGATGTTGAGAATATGAGTTTCCGAATGCACACCATATTGCCGACGCACCCTCGTGTACAAAATTATTTGGTAAATAGCAAATTTTATGGAATGTCAAAGTTGGCGAAAGTGAAATGTGACTATGCACTACTTACCGCTCTTGTGGAGCGATGGAGGCCGGAGACACACACGTTTCACCTACCCGTTGGGGAGATGACGGTCACCCTATAAGATATAGCCGTCATATCGGGTCTTCCAATCGATGGGGTGGCCATGACCGGCAACCTGATGTTCAATAAAGTGGCGCTGTTAAGAGAGTACCTTGGGCAGGAGGTTGATGAGGATGATAGGGGTGTATTCGTCGGGGAATCAGTCCGATGTTCTTGGATGTATACAGAGTTCAATAATAGTTTGCCAGATGAACCGACCGACTTTCAACTTCAATGTTATATGCGGGCATATCTTTTGTCGATGATTGGAGGTATCCTCTTCCTTAACTCTTCTGGTGATGTAGTGCATTTGATGTACCTTCCATTGATCGCCGACATACATAGAGCCGACCGATAAGTTGGGGAAGTGCGGCTTTGGCCTCCCTATATCGTGCCCTGTACAATTGTTCGATGGGGTCGTTCCAAATGACGGGGCCGATGGGGTTATTGCAAATATGGTGTTGGGAACGAATTCATCTCGGTCGGCCCCGGGTAATGGTACTTTCAAATGATTGGAGTGTGCAACATGAAAATCCAGTGTTGAGGGCTCCTTTAGGTGCGTATTGGACGGGTAAGCTTACGTGGACAGACAACCCACACGGTGTGCTGACATATTACAGGGATGAACTCGATCAGTTGAGGGAAGAGTACATCCACTGGACACCGAATACAGACGAAAGGCTACAACATCTACCCCCAATTTGCACCGCCAATAATCAACTATTGACACGAGCTCCACTTATTAATTTCTCAATTGTGGAGTTCTATTACCCCGGCCGCGTCCTCTGCCAATTCAATGCACAGCAGCCCATCCCAAAAACTCAATGTACGACCGTAAACTTCACAATATTACTGGTCAAGGTCGTTTACCAAATATGGATTGGGCCGATCACCACCGCGCTCATGTAGCTTGTTGGAATGAGAGGAAATATGATTTGGTTGTAGAAGCGATTGTACCGTACGACGGATCGTTGCAAACCAGCTACATGGCATGGTACCATCGTATTATGCAGTTGTATATAGCGCCAAGAACAGATATCCCCGCGGGTATCCAACAACTGATACCTAGGCACCAAGTGGAACCACCACCGACACATTTCACATCGCAACCCATGTATCAACCAAAAGCTTCCTTCTATCGATTAATGGTAAAGTTATCTTATTGTTAATAAATTTTATTCCCAACATTTTGTTTATGTTTGTTTAATAAAAGTTGCTTTACTACTAATCATTTTTGTTCGTAATGTAGATTGACAACACATGGGACATTGCGAGAAAATGTGCTCATGTTTTGAAGAGCAACGCTTCGAAGGCATTCAAGGAATTGGCGAGAGAACTCCTACTTCCATGTCGTACTTCTCTTGCATTGCTAGCAAAATGCCGCATACAGAACCGATGATATGCAAATGGTTTCTTCCATGTTCCGAACTCATTTTGCATTGCTGATAAAATACCTGCATGCTGATCAGAAATGACACATAGACCTGCACGATCTGTGACGAAGCACCGAATACAGTTCATGGACCATGTCCACGTCTCTATGCTTTCACCGTCGACTAGTGCAAACGCAAATGGAAACAACCTATCGTTTGTGTCCGGTGAAACAGCAATCAACAAACAACCTTTGTATTTTTCGTACAAATGAGTGCCGTCTACACTTATAACTGGTCTGCATGCCTTAAATCCCTCGATGGAAGACCCTGTTGGATCCTGTAGGCGAGACAACAAACACTAGAGGGGGGGTGAATAGTGTTAATAAAAAACTGCGAAATTTTCTTCGGTGCAGTCGACTTGGTTGTGAACCAGTCGACTGATATGATCAAATAACAGTAAATACAATAACTCGGTGCAGTCGACTTATAGATAAGGCAGGCGACTGATGATGCAATGAAAATACAACTTATACGACACTGACCAGTCGACTGATAGTGCAAGGAGTCGACTGTCCAAACACTTTTTGCAGAACTTAAGTAAACAAGAGTAAATGCAAAATCAAGACAACCAATCACAGAGTACACAAGATATATCCTGGTTAGGTCCTCCCGACCTACGTCCAGTCCCCAAGCAACCCACTTGAGATTTCCACTATTCTTGAAAAAGTTTACAAGAATACCCTACGGCGTTAAGACAACAACCTTGTCTAACCCGTAGTCCTTTCTCTCAACCAGAGAAAGCAGACCCACTCTACTACCAAGAGTGAAACAAACCGACTCTACAACCTAGAGTCTAAAACCACTCTCCAACCGAGAGCAAAAGGAACAAGAAAAATTTTACAGTCAACTTATAGCCTTGTTGGTGTATTGTGTTGTTGCACGTGGCTAAAAACAAGGTCGACTTCTATACCCAGTCCAGAGCGAAATCGTTGCTATACTGGACTGAGTGTAGAGAACCAAAGAATTTGAACTTGAAAGATTTTTTTTTCTCAAATTTTTCACTTAGAATTTTCTCAAAAAGTGCTCGGATCTCAAAGAGTTGTTGTAAGATCTTTTCAGTGAGATCTGAACTCTATAAATAGAGTTTGATCTCCTGGACGTTGGGGAACAGTTATTCCAACTGTCAACCAACGGATCTTTAGCTTTTGATTTTGAAAATTTTGATTTTGAAAACAGAAAACGGTCAAAAGCACTCGAACAGTCAACTGGGTTGCCATATGAGTCGACTGGTCAGAGTTTGAATAAATTTAAAACAGTTTTGTACTATCAGTCGACTGCCAGAGGTATCAGTCGACTGGTACTCAACAGTTAAATTACTTCAAACTGTTTTGACTCTTTTGGGGTTTTTGAAAAACACACATTATGAATTTTGTGAGTGTATGTGTGTGTGACAAGGCTTTACAATCAGACTAAGACTCAACAAAAGTAAAATACAATGTTTTACAAGACATAACAACTTGACACATTTGAGCTTGAGGTCTTGAGTCTTGATTTGAGTCTTGAGTCTTGTCTTGAGTCTTGTCTTGAATCTTGTTTTGAGTGAGGAGCAACATCTTCACTCACTCACTCTCTCACTCTCTAACTCTCAATCAGAAAATTAATACAAGACCGAGCTAAATGAATTATCACCTTCTCCTCTTGCCACAAGGGGCGATGCATTAGGCGTCGGCTTCCATTATGAGGGCGTAGTGGTGGTGGTGCCCCGTTGATTGTGGTCATAAGGTGAAGCAACCCGGATGCAGCCCTCGCCTCTCAAGATCTCATCCCAACAGAACGGGGAACAAACTCCAACCTCTATCTATCGCTCTGCCATCAACACAAATCTCGACTACTTCGCCGACTACACCAACCCTGGTGGCCCAAATCACGGCTGCAGATCACCGTAATCGGCCCCGAGAGCGTGGATATGGTGGTGGTAGCGAAGGAACCATTCCGGCACCGGTGATGGAGGCGAACGACAGCGTCGGTAGAAGGCAAGGCAATGGCGACCACTGGCACTGAGAAACCGGCGCACCGCCCATTGAGAGCCACTAGATCTGAAGGCGCCATGGGTCTCCGATCTGAAGGAGTTGTCCCCGATATGAAGGCATAGCCAGTGGATCTGACGTCGGTAGCTCCCCACCATCGATCCCTTCGATCCCGACTGCGCCATGGGCACTGGAGCGAATGGGCGCCACTGGATCTGATGGTCGTCGCATTGTCGTCATCGTGGGACCAGGGGAGGAGCGATGGAGATGGGCGCCACTGTATCTGACAGAAGATCGTCGTGGCATTGACGTCGTGGGGCGTGGGGTTGAGCCTTGGAAGGGGCAACTGCGGGAGTGACGGGAAAGCACGACGGATGGAGCGTCGCTGCTTCGATGGAGGAACACCATCGCCCCTCGTAGAGGAAAGCCATCACGACTTCGTGGGTGAACACCATCGCTTCGACTTCGAGGAGGAATGCCTCGGCGGAAGTGGAGGAATGCTGGGGGGGTTACAATGGGGGGGGGGGGGGGGGCGAAGAGTACTAACCGCCGTCGCCCCTAGGGTTGTTCAGATCTAAGATTTTGTTGGGTTCTTTTTTTCAGATCTAGTTTCTCACTCTATCCAATGAATGCATATTTGAATCCCCTTCGGTATTGAACAGATCATGTACCGTATCCAACCACACATCAACTCCATCATAAAGGTGGCACAAATTTTGATGCAGAACTCTCTAAGTACCGAAGAGGTTTCAAATCCAATTCATGCAGGCAAAGCGAATATCGAAGATGTCGTATCACTTGAATAGGGATATTTAAAATGCTCATGTTCACTACACAGATATGAAATCAAATCTAGAATATATTAATTGTACCCAGTTACGATCAACAAATATATATCTCTAACAATGTATGACGTCTACACTCTCAACCCAGTTCAAATCAGTGTCATGCACCTGTAATGCAATACAAAGATTTTCACTGCTAAGTGTGATCTAAGGTTTGGTTCTGTTGGGTTCCTTCCTTAATTGAGAATAATATGGAATTCTCTAGAGATGTGGAGTATCCTAGAGCTTCATGGAAGAGTGTGGAAGGAAGTTGAAAGGTATAGTTTCATGAAGATCTCTAGAAATGGAGAATTCTAGAGAGTTGGTATAGTTTTATGGAGATCTCTAGAAATGGAGAATTCTAGAGAGTTAATCTCCACCCTTGGATCAAATTATTCTCCACCATTCATTGTGGGTGTGGAGTAGTATAAATAGGGGTGGAAGTCTTCATTCCTACTCACTCCAAAAACAAGTTCTTGTAATCCAAAGTGAGAGTTAGAGAGCCACTTTGAGAGAAAGTAAGATAACTTGAGAAGTTCTAATTCTCAAGCTTGAGTGAGCCACAAAATTGTGAGAGTGTGTTATAGAGAGTCAAATTCTTGTAATACTACTACTTTTTGTATAGTAGAAGAATCTCCATTTGAGTTGTCAATCTCTCTTGCATCTATTTCTATCTATATCTTTAAGTGCCGATCTTAACTTCACGAAGCGGAGAAATACCGAGTTTTTCCCAACAGGTTCTAAGGTTGGGTCCTGATATGAAGCGAGAATATTTGGGATGTTGAGACTTGTCTCCTCCCTCCTCCCAATAAGGGCTCACAAATACCGATAGCCAAAAATGAAAGAAGCCCAAAATTGGGCTCAACAAGCAACGAATTTGATGGAGCTTTGCTTGGAGTCAAGCAAGTTCTTTTTTGTATGGGTTTTTTATGCAATTCATACTCACTTGACACATCAATTCCATGCTTAAAATCTAACAATACAGCTTCTAGATTTCTTGTTGACGGTGTTTTTACATGACGTCTATTTATACAAAGAAGTATAACATGCCATTAAGATGTCAGCTTCATGACTTTGAAGTGCACAAGAAATTATATGCCCTATTGGGTTAATAAGGAACTTCTCCAACTTTGCAACTTCAGACTTTCAATCTAGCAGCCACAATTGCTCACAACTGCTTTAACAGCACCCTTTCAGAATTCTATGGCCTGTCCATCTCGACCACTCGTGCTCCCTGTTATAGAAATTACCCTCGAATCTTTGATTTTCTGCAACCCAAGATAACAAATTAAAAATAAATAAGAACAGAGTTACCGGCCTATGGGGAAGTCGCGCGGAGCGCACTGCCCTAAGAGTTGATCCGCGGTCTTATGTGCAGACTTTTCGCAGATGCTCCTAGTGGTAAAACCCCCGGTATCACCGGCGTCTCGCTGTCGCACACAACGTCGAGAGATTGACCCGAACTTAGCCTTGCCCAGAACGGAAGAGAAAAGCAGAGTACCATATTTGGTAGGGAAGAAGTGAAGGAGAGGAAGAGTTATGTGGGAAAACAATTTTCAGTTATGTTAAGGGAAGAGAAGATTAGAGTATATATGGGCTGATACCACTCACAACGCACATCTCCCAACCGATGTGGGACTAAAAGCAAGGAAAGGAGGAGCTTGGTTTTGACCAAAAAGCCAACAATCCCCCCCCCCCAAAACCAAGATCCGAAAACAGAGATAACAAAAGAATAATGATGGAGAAGTTCTGGGCAAGAGTATACTATGCATAAATGAGATGGACTACAGCCTTGAATCTCACGTAGTGACTATTGTCTTTGTCTGAAGAAGTGTTTGATGGACTATGCCTTGAATCAGACTTCTTGACTCAGATTCAGAAAATAACACACATAGTACGCTAGAAGTTCTTGGGTCTATCGGGTGGCGCTTTTGAATGGCCATGCGCTCTTTTTCCATATTCATGAGAGTTGTCTGGGATCGCCCTGTCCCATAGTCGCGGCCTTCACGACCTCTCATATAGGTGCGTCGTCAAAGGGTTGGTGATCGGAGTCAACCCTACATAATAATGTTTGGACCTATTAAGAGTTTAGAACTCATCCTAACCAGATCACACAGGAACACTATCACCATAGGGATGGGATATCATTGTACAACCTCGTACAGCCACCTGGGCATTAATTTATGAGATTTTAATCTCTGAGTCAGTGTTCCATAAAAGTCACCGAAGTCCAGCTTGTTTCTACCCATTGAACCGGCTTCTTGGGATCTCCAGTCAGACTCGGTTGGGTTGCCACTGCTGGTGACTTACTTATGGGCTTAACCCCATCCCCCTCGATGATTCTAGGATCAACGTCCTAGACAGACCCTTTGTCAAGTGGTCTGCAAGGTTCTTTTCTGACTTTATATAGTCAAGAACCACATATTTTCCTAATAGGCTCTTGATTGACTTGAAGTGCAGCTGCATGTGCCTGTTCAGCTTAGCATTCACAGAATCATGCTTTAGTAGTTCTATAACAGATTTATTATCACTGTTTATGGAAATAGCAGGAACAGGAATATTAGTAACAGGTATATGCATAATCAAATTTCCAAGCCATTCAGCTTCTGTACAAGTAGTGTCCAAAGCTATCATTTCAGAATCCATAGTACTTCTAGCTAAGATGGTTTGTTTACATGAACCCCAGGAGATTGCAGCACCTCCTAAGATAAAGATATATCCAGTTGTAGATTTCACGACATGTGAGTCAGTTACCCAGTTTGCATCTGAGTAACCTTATATGATATCTGGGTATCTAGAATAATGAGGTTTGTAATCTATAGTACCCTTAAGATATCTAAATACTCCTTCTATTGCTGACCAATGTGACCGGTTTGGGTTACTAGTATATCTACTAAGTTTCCCAACAGCAACTGCAATATCAGGTCTAGTTCTATTTGTTATATACATAAGAGAACCTATCATTTGAGAGTATTTATGTTGTTCTACAGGTAAACCTTCATTCTTTTTGAGAATGATACTACTGTCAAAATGAGTACGAGCAGGTGTCATATCGAAGTACTCAACACTTCTTAGCATTTTCTCAATCGACAAGATAGTTACACTCACATAGACTGAATTTAAGATAGATTGTTGAATCCCATGGGATGTTATTCGAGAGCACAAAGGAAAAGACAAAAGGTGCATAGAAAAAGATGCCAAAGACAACAGCAGAAAAAACACAGTTGCAGAAACAGTTATTTTCTTCAAAATTCATGACCAAGCCAACAAGTATTGCACACTAAATTGGATATAAGCAGAAATGCAGACATGTGCACTGAAGTACAGTTTTGGGTGATACTATATAGAATAGTTTCTCCAGAAACAACTGCTAAACTTATTAAATTATAAATATGTCAAAATATTTCAAAAGCATTTACCAGAATATGGACCAATTTTGGAGTTACTAAAGTAAAATAGTGCAAAGGTTAACAAAGCATGTGAACAAAATAACTGAACCTGAAGAGAAGGGTGGATAACGGACAGGTATAATGACGAGAGTGAGTTATGAAAAAGCAGAGTAATCCATCGTTAACAGAAAACGTGCAGCTGGATGTGAATGATGACTAAATGCAAAACAGAAGCTGGATGTGAATGATGACCTAACAGAAGAGAAGTTACCGAAGCTGACTGACCAAGCCACTGGTGCTTAACAAGGAATAGCGTGTGCTTGAAAATGGCAAGGAGACACTATCCTAAATTCTTCAATCTCCTAGAGATAAGATAGTCATCTCCAAGAAGTGTTTGCCACTCCCTATAGATACTTTATGAGTGGAAACTAAAATTGACTAGGGGCTATTAGGCTCCGCTGCAAATCGCAACTGCATTGTGTGCAAATCACTGCTACCAAAATCCATTGCAAGTGGAAGACTGCAAAAAAAAAAACGCTAGAAAATTGCAAAAGCATATCATAACCTTTTGACTTACAAGTTGCAGCCCTTCTAGACATTGTAACTTGGTCACTCACATGAATCCAACTGCAAAATAGCCCAAACTGCAACATCCGAAACATCTATCGATATGCATTTCTAGTTGTGTAGCATATGACAATTGGACACTAAGGGAGAATGTAGGGAGAGATGCAATTTGAATGAACCAAAGAGTTAGTGACAAATAAACACCAAGGAGAAGAAGCTACAGTTAGCTAATCATGTTCATCGTATATCAAGCAAAGAAATCTTCAAATGAGATCAACAAGTTGGCTATGAACAACATAAGCAAACAAATAACCATCATATGGTCAAGGCTTGAGGTAAACTTGTCGAATTACCCATCTAATTAGTAAAAGCTAGTAGACAAAAACAGAGAACAGGACATTGTTATAGCATTTCAAGACAATGCCAATATCATCAAAGTAATCTAAAAAACCAGAGTATTACCATAAAATTGAAAATTTCTACACGATATAAACTTACCCAATTCACCAATCAAATATACCAAATCATACTAACAAGTAACAACCACAACAAAATAGTAAACCAATAAATAACATACTAAGATCTTATTAGACATAATTTCATCTAACTGAACCTTGAAGATTGACCATTTGAAAAGGCATGCAAAAGGGAAAATCTATACTCACTAATACTGTGCCGAAAAGTGGATAAACTTATTGTTTGTGATGATAGTCGCTAGATATCAAAGATTAATTTGCTCAGTTGATTATATCTACTGTGCAACTGTTTTGATCTTACATTCTTTTATTTTTAGAAGTAAAATGCTACACTAATAATTTAGAAACGTAAGAAAAATATTTGTTTAGGAGAGATAAACAGTATTGTTTAAGAAATTAGCTTAACAGTAGCTTAATGATATCTGAACCCCATTTGGAAATAGTAATTGCAACGTCAGCATGCATTAAATCCTAGTAGAGGAATTCTGTATGAGATGGTCATGGAATGTCTTCTAATTCTCATTTGGAACAACTTTCTATGCATTTGAAATTTAGGAATATCACTTATAAGTTGTAACACTTGTTTAAATCATTCTGTAGCATATGGAGGTGATGTTGCAAATGGTTAAACAGTACGAAAATGTAGAGAGGAAGCAGTGGTATCAAGAACAAAACCGAACACCTTAAAGCAGATCATCATTAACGAACCAGGTTACATCACGATGGCAAAAGGAGTAGTGTAACATCTGTTATTGGCACTTCAGACATTCAAATATATATATTTTTTTGTTTCTTCACACTAAGAAAGAAAATAGAAAACAACTAAATACCAAACAGATTACAAGTTATTGGCTTGACAATCAATCACCTACTTGTAACATCATAAACTACACCCTTTCAAAAATAAAAATAATAGAACAATAACTAAAAACGATCATTATATATCATGCAAGTAAAATAATATACTCGAAAACATGAGGTTGGGGATTGAATCCTGCTTGCACCGTTTACTATTTTTTTTTTCTTTTTGGGGAAACCCGCAACCACACACTCACACACACCTTTTTCCCATACAGGAAAATGATGCAAGGGGAGTGGAACTCCAGACCTCTCACTAGTAAACAGGCTGAGGCTGACCATCAGACCCCAATGGCACTTGCTTAATTAAAATATATGGGACGAGAGGGGTGTGTATGTGTAGCTACAGCCTTATTCAAAGAAATGAAAAGGTAATAGATACCACCATTATCAAATACCTATGACTGAAAAACGATATTCATGATAAACCAGGTGGTTGAGGCAAGTAGAATACCTGATACAAGCAATAAGAAACTACAAGTGTGCGGGTAGCAATGAGAGCAAGCAAGATCATCAAAAGTATCAAACTATCAAACTAAACCAGGTGGTTGCATACATGACAGTTCCATATACATAAAGTATAACAATAAAAACAAGATATCATGAATAACAAAAGTATCAAACTATGTGCAAAATTAAAATTACCTGCTACATCCTCCCATAGAATTAGCAAACTAAAGGTCAATATAAGAAGTGCCAAGCAATCCATGTGTTCAGGAACAGCTAAAAGGAATGTAATAGGCAGTCATAGCCATAGGCCCATAGCCATCCCCTTGTTGCTGGTCAATGCAGTCTTAACAGCTTTAACAAAGTAGGAAGAGGACGGCCACCCATGCCCATTCACCGACGCGAACGAGATCACCTCCTCGTCCTCCGCCCGCATCACAACCGGACGGTTGTTACTCACCCTCCCACCACCCCCGCCGCCCAAATCAACAACAGTAAACGGCTTCTTCCTGGGTGGGACCCAGTAGGAGGATCCGGGTATGAAGGGGAGCCAATCGGGCGCGGATCGGCGGATGATGATGTCGTGGATGGCATCCTGGAGCCTCCGCATGCCGAGAACCTGGTCGATGTCGGATCCAGGTTCGTCAGAGGAGGACCCGAGATCCACCTCGAGGAGCTGAGCCTTTTCGGGGCGCCTCGATTTGAAGCGGTAGAGGGAGAGGGAGAGAGTGTTCGGGGTTTGGGAATTGGGGATTAGGGTTCGGGACAGGATTCGAGCAATAGGTAAAAAGATTTGAGTAATGCAATCTTTGTATAATCTAAATTCAGATTCAACTCTTAGATTGTTATAGAAATTACCCTCGAATCTTTGATTTTCTGCAATCCAAGATAACAAATTAAAAATAAATAAGAACAGAGTTACCAGCCTATGGGGAAGTCGCGCGGAGCGCACTGCCCTAAGAGTTGATCCGCGGTCTTATGTGCAGACTTTTCGCAGATGCTCCTAGTGGTAAAACCCCCGGTATCACCGGCATCTCGCTGTCGCACACAACGTCGAGAGATTGACCCGAACTTAGCCTTGCCCAGAACGGAAGAGAAAAGCAGAGTACCAGATTTGGTAGGGAAGAAGTGAAGGAGAGGAAGAGTTATGTGGGAAAACAATTTTCAGTTATGTTAAGGGAAGAGAAGATTAGAGTATATATGGGCTGATACCACTCACAACGCACATCTCCCAACCGATGTGGGACTAAAAGCAAGGAAAGGAGGAGCTTGGTTTTGACCAAAAAGCCAACACTTGTTTCGAAATACAAGTCGTTAGAGTTTTATATTTTGTGTTCCAGAATATAAATTATTTTAGATTTTCAAAATAAATGTCTTATTTCTTCATATTAATTAATTAATAGATGGTTTGTTCATTAATTAAATTTCTAATAGACTTTCAATTTTACCATTGTCTATTCAAATTACAATAGAAAATGATTAGTACAAGAGAAGGGTAAGTATGATATTTTACAATATTCTTAAAGGTCCATCAATCATAATTTAGTACTATTACACAATCCTAATTTATTCTTAAATAATCATGCAGAAAACTAAAATGACTTATATCTTGAAATTGAGAAAATATTAGGGAACCATAATTTATGGAAAAACTGGTTTTATAAAAATTTACAAAACTTCAGAGAATGAGAAAATCTTTGGTGATATTTTTTCTGTCATCAAGATATAGCTATCAGGCCCAGACTAGTCAAATTGAGAATTTTTGACCAAAATGACCCACTTTTGAAAGTATTTACCAAACTAACCCACGTTCGAAGGTAATTCTTGGGCTTAGACTCGTTGTCTCAATTAGCGAGTGTGTTTATACCACGCTCGCTAACTGAGATAGCGAGTGTCGATTCGAGAAGTTTTTATAGACTCGCTATCTCATATCTCTATCACTTCATCGAAACACTCTCTCTCCCAAATTATTCATTTAAATCTATGATCGGGAATATTGAGCAATTCGGGATTTTGATGATGGGTTTAGGATTTTGAGAGTGAGAGTAGAGAGGGTTGTGAGTGATGGATTGGATCACAATAGATTTTGGACGGATTTCGTTGGTGAAATAACGAATTTGGGAGGCTAGGGTTTGTTCGTTTTGGGTTTCTTTCGGAATTAGAGAGAGAATGGAAAGAGAGAAGTAAGAGAGAGTGAAACAGCAAGTCTTAAAAAAATTTCCAGTCGACACTCGTTATCTAAGTTAGTGAATTTATTACAAAATCACTCGCTAACTGAGATAGCAAGTGTCGATTAGGAAATTTTTCTTTAAGACCTTACACTCGCTATCCCACTTAGTGAGTGTGGTATAAACACACTCGCTATCTAAGATAGCGAGTCTATACTTGATATTTTTCTTCAAATATATAACCATAGACTCACTATCTCAGATAGCAATGAAGTTTTAATCAAATTCGCTATATGAGGTAGCGAGTGGGTCATTTTGATAAATACTTTCAAAAGTGTGTCATTTTGGTAAATACTTTCAAAAGTGGGTCAATTTGGTAAACAATTCTCAAATAGATTCAATTCGTATCCACCACCACCATTGATTAACATTAAATTCTCTGCCATACAGTGAATCTTCAACTCATGTGATGTATAATGTAACTCCCATTTTTTACTGTACTGGATTGTATTCTTTCCTGTCATTGTATTCTTATAAATTCTATTTTTAAATACAATTTTATTCCTTGTCTTGAATCTGAGTTGTATTTCTCTTATTTTATTTCCTTTTTGAACCCAGTCCTAAGCCCAACCCAACCAAATATGTGTATTATTACTTTATTTTAATCTTGAGCCCAGCTATTAAATCCCGTACTACTATTGGATCCTCTTTGGATACCCAATTAAACCCATTAACCCAAATCCAAAATTTTCTCCTATCTGCCTATTGACTAGATCAACAAATCTCTCACGTTCTCCCTCAAATTTCTCTCACACTCCCCCGCTAATCCTAACCACCGTTATTAATGCCCTGATTCTCTCTCTCCCTATTCTTTTTCCAACAGTAAAAACTAACCTATTCATCGTCTTCCCTATACAAATCCCAAAACCTCATTACTATTCAAACCTCCAAACCCCAACCCTTCTTTCCCTTCACTGTGCAACCCCCGATCATCATCTCCCTCTTCTGATCTAACCTCGACCCTCCTCCACCTTCCTCTTTCCCTAACCTCGACCCCGACCACCACTCGACCCCCGTCGACCTCCCTCCTTCTCGTCAGCACCATCACAGCACGCCACCACTCCATCCCGAAACCCCATCGTCGTCCATCGCCAGCCTCTCTGCCTTCATCCCCCGCTCGACCACCACTGTCGAGCCTCGCCCTCATCGAACCCATCATCCATCCTCGTCGACTACACCCTGATCCTCCAGCACCACTCCACCCTAGCCCCCTGTCCTCGACTGCACTCCGCCGACGACCTGCACCATTATCCTCATCCTCTGCCATTGACCTCCCGCTGCCGAAGCACCCATCACTGCCTCCTCGTCTTTCGCCTCCGCACCACAATGACCTCCGCCCTGTCTCACTGTCTCATCCTCTCCCCCGACCATCCCCCCACCGCCTGCGCTCGCCAGCCCCCTGTCGTCCATCCCTACTGCCGCTGCAGTCCACCGTCGGCCGCCGTCGAAGCCAAACCCAGTCGCCACTCCCACTGTTGTTGTTGTTCTGTCTTGGTCATTGTGTGTTGTTTAGGCTTTGATTGCTAGTTGCTGTTTTGATCGCTGAGTTGCTATTTTGTCTCTTTGCACGTAGTTTGCACATGCTTTTGTAAGTACGTGATTGTACGTAACTTGCACGTGCTTCGTTGCCCGGGATCCTAATCCCATTATTCTTATAATCGGTATTGTCGTCATATTAAGGCAAGTATTCTCTTGTACATCTTTTTGTTCTCGTAAAAGCTTTTGTTTTGAATCCCGTAAGTAGACCTTTTATTGATCCATCGTGAAATAATCTCGTGTTCACCCCTTTCACATGTTGATTGCCCGTTAATACCTATTATCCCATTGGATTATGGTTGATCTCATAACTCGTAATTCGATCATGAATACTCCTTGACATCATATTCACTACACGAACACAAGAATTGGAAACATATATTCGAATGTTTATAAATAGGTGATCGAATAATTTGTTGCATTGAATGCTTCTAATTGCATATGATTTTTGGGAACTAATTACCATGAAATGCCTTGCAATTGTAGAAATCTTATCCCAATAATCATGTAGAATTTCTGTAAATTAATTGCCATGAAATTGTATACTTGCATATTTAAATAGTCAGCAATTAATACGAAATTGCTTGCTGGCTTGCTGTCTAATTGATATTACATTGAAGTTTTGAATCACTTCCTGTGTGAATTTGATAAAACCTTGTGAATAGCTTCTATAGCCCCATGAGTCTACTTTCCAAGACTTTTGACAGATCTAGAATTTGATATGGAACTTGTAAGATATCACACCTTTAATACTGTTGGGTCGCAAATTTCCAGAGTTTTCATTACAAGAATATTGGCATGAATTATTGATTAAATAGATGCTAACAGTAAAATTTAGACTTGATATTAATCTGGACATGACTAGACATGATTAGAAAGTCACCCTAAATTTTTGTAGAAATATTTGATAATTTTTTTGACTTAATGTATTTATGCAAACATGATTCTAGATTGATATCTGCATGCTAGTTTAGTAAAGAACCTCATTTTCTACCTGATTCAATTTGTTATTGGTTAAAAATTATTGAATGAGAATCGTGGCTCTGTGTGTCTGGAATTCAGAACATCTGACAGTTTTGCAATTCGATTTACAAATTGTAAGATATTCAGGTTTTTCGTACAATGACGTCTGAATTCCAGAATGTAGTCTAAAATATACATCACCCTGCTTAATTAGTTGAAACAGTAGATTAATTTAAGTATTAAAATCTGAGATTAATTTCACTAATATTTAACACTGTTAGGAGTTTAAATATGATTTTATAAAATTTTTAAATGATTTTACAAGTTACTCTTGTTTATAAGTATTTAACTCTTACCTGCTGCATGAACATGTAATCTGTAAAGAATAAGAATTTGAACCTAGTTTCTGTGACTTTTATATATCGTGTGTATATGCACTGGAATCGGCAAGAAGTCTAGTTTCTAGAATCCCTGACGGAACCGAATTTGCTTTCCTGTGGTAGCGGGAAAGTCGATCTTTGTGCAGTAACATCTGACTGCCCAAACTTGTGACTTGAAATTGTTTATACATGAATATGTTATTTCTTGCACTTATGACTTGAAACACATCGCATAACCCTTGATATCTCCCTGATTATGTCCCAACTTTATCCCCATGGTTGCACCATGTTTAATTACTATAAAAGAATAAGTATAAAGCTGGGGTTTAAGGGAAAGACCTAGTAGTTGAATATATAGGAAATTGTACTCAGCAGGGGGCCCATGTTTCTCGAGATGATGATGTATGATACAAGTTAGATGGAACTAAGTGCTACGTAGAACTAAGTGTCACGTCATGGGGATGGGGGCCACCTCTAATCTCTACGGGGGCCACCTCTAGCCTCTATTGCATGAACACAAGATTACAAGTCGTATTAAAATAAATGTCACGTAGAACTAAGTGCCACGTCATGGGTGACGGGGGCCACCTCTAGCCTCCATTACATGAGTACAAGATTCCTGAGTACTTGACCCTATGTAATTCGTCACTAGAGTCTAAACGTAACATATTTGTATGCACCCGACCTATGGTATGGGACACAGGATCGCGTGCATTAACTAGGATGGATTAAATGAATAGACATAAGTTGACACCGAACACTTGCATATTCTTGTTACATGTTGCATGTCCCGTTACAAGTATATGACTCCTGTTTACTACTTCATGATTCCTGTTTACATGTTATATGCTCAGTACTAGTCTCATGATTCTTGTTAATAAGTTGAATTTGCATGATCTTCATTTACATGTGGTATCTTCCTGTTACATGATTCATTTTCTATACATTTGATTCTCTTGTTATATTCCTATCCTTGTCCCTTGCTTGTACTACTTGCGGCCCGTTACTTGCTCTAACGGGTGTTCTCTTTTTTAAAAATCAAATTTATGAATATACAGGAGTGGAAGTACTACCAGAAGGAGTTAGTGACCAGGTGTTCTGAAGATGCAGATGGATTCTACTCTGCTTTACTGCTTTATGTTTTTACTTTCAGTTATATTTGTTTATTGCAACTCTATATTCCAGTCATATTGTCCCGCAGTATTTATGTCTGGATTTTTGGATGTTGGTTATGTATGAACTATTGCATGATTTATTTATGTTATCCATGTTTATGTAATTATAAAATCTGTGTGCGTGGTTGTATTTATTTTATATTGTTGAGTTGATTATAACAACTTATGAATGATGTGAATGTATTTTCGTATTCTGGGAAGCGGGGCGTGACAGTTAATTTAACGAAAATCATTATATATATTAAAAAAAAGGTAATGAAAAAAATATGACTGAATTTTCATACTGTAGCCAGCTGCCAGATCACGTCAACTTCTACTGGAATTAAAACTATGCCAAAATCATTAATTAGAATATGTTCTTTGCAAATTTAAACCATAAGCTGGCTTTAAACATTTTCATGGTACTAATAAATAAGAAAATGATTTGTATTTTCCATTCTTCCTATTTATAGTATTTTTTCTTATAGGAGCATTTCCCCCTAAAACTCTTTGATATGGGTCAGATAACGTGGCCCCTCCTGGGCCACCAGATTTCCTCAAAACCCGCTCTACCCTGATCATCAGATCAGCCCAGAGCCTTCTGGGATTCTGCCACGTCAGGCCGACGAGCAAACGGGTCCAACCCAGCACAGCAGGATCTCAGAACCATTTGCCCCGCCTATAAATACCAGACCCCCTACCCCACTGATAAGGTAATTAATCTTTCTCCTCCAAAAACATTCCGAGGCCGATGAAGCAGAACCAGCAAAGAAGGTTCCGAAAGACGGAACTAGCATGAAGAGGGTCCCTCCGATCCTGCGTTTCGAGAGATACACGCCACTAACACAAAACATGTCGGCCATCCTCTTAGAGATAGAGGACAGGAACCTCGTCCAGATGCCCCCTCGACCAACCAGCAACAAGAAACGGGACCAGCGGTTTTACTGCCGCTTCTACGGGGACAACGGGCACGACACCGACTATTGTCGGGTCCTTAAGGACGAAATTGAAGCCCTCATCCAATGAGGGTACCTCCGAGAATTCACCCGGAAAAATGCCCGGGACCGAAGGGATACGAGGAACCGAAGGCCTTCTCCTCCTCTTCGCGCACCCAAACAACGTCCCGAGCGGGACCTGGAGCCTGAAGAGACCGGAGGCCAAGCCATTCTACACTGCGTCCATGGGGGGCCTATGGGAGGCAATTCTAATACTTCCCGCAGGGCGTTCGTCTGAGAGGTAAACGTCGTCCGAGACCTCCCTTACCTTCAGGTCCAGTAGCTCCCTGTCTCCTTCTCGGGGAAAGACCTGGAGGGGGTCTGGCTCCCGCATTGCGAAATGCTCATCATCAGCCTCGTTATGGCGAACTGCGAGGTCTGTCGGATCTTTGTGGACAATGGGGGCTCGGTGAACATCCTATTCCTGGAAGCGTTCGAAAACCTCAAGCTCACTCGAGATAAGCTGAAATCAGTCGGGTACACCCTCCACGGGTTCTCCGGTGTCCCAGTGCCGATAGAAGGGATCGTGACCTTGGATGTTACTACCGGTACGACCCCCCTCAGACGGACCGAGTCAATGGACTTCATGGTTGTGAACGTCAAAGCGACGTACAACACCATCCTCGGCCGACCAGGGCTCTACTCCCTCCAGGCTGTTCCCTCGGCCTACCACCTGAAACTGATGTTTCCTACTAAGTCAGGTGTCAGGGTCGTTCGGGGGAACCAAGAGGCTGAACGATCGTGCTATATGACGGAGGTCTGAGGCGGTGTGTTTCCCCTGGACGCCGTCGAACTACAACCCGAAAGGAGCCAACTAGAGCCCGAACCTATAGACGAACTGGAAGAAGTCTCGTTCGAAACAGGAGACAAGTCGAAGTTGTTCCGCGTGAGCTGCTCCCTCACGCTCGACCTGAAGTCCGACCTAATCAACTCTGTTTGCCGCAACGTCGACCTCTTCGCTTGGAAGCCATCCGACATGCCCGGGATCTCCGAAGACCTGATCATGCACAGACTAAGCGTGGTCCCAGGATCGAAGCCGATCGTCCAAAAGCGATGTAAGTTCGCCCAAGAGGTCAGCTACCCCAAGTGGCTGGCGAACGTCGTAATGGTGAGAGAGGCTAACGAGAATTGGAGGATCTGCATAGACTTTACAGATCTCAACAAGACATGCCCCAAAGATTTTTCCCCTCTCCCCAGCATCGACGCTCTAATCGACGCAACGTCGGGTCACGAGCTCCTGTCCTTCATGGATGCCTTCTCAGGATACAATCAGATCTGGATGTTCCCCCTTGATATAGCCAAGATGTCCTTCGTCACCGACCAAGAGATCTATTGCTATTGGGTTATACCCTTCGGGCTGAAGAACGCCAGTGCTACCTATCAGAAGCTCGTCAACCGAGTCTTCAAGGACCAGATCGGTCACAACATGGAAGTGTACGTCGACGACATGCTCGTCAAAAGCCAATACGGACATGACCACGTCGCCAATCGGGAGAAGCCTTTAGCATCCTTCGGACCCATAATATGAGGCTCAATCCGACCAAGTGTGCGTTCGGCGTCTCCTCGGGCAAATTTCTCGGATTCGTTGTCAGCCAGCGCGGCATCGAGGAAAATCCCGAGAAGATCCGGGCCATAATAGACATGGCCCCTCCGAGAATCATCAAGGAAGTCCAGCGGCTCACGGGAAGACTAGCGGCCATCGGCCGTTTTCTCTCCAAGTCCGGAGAGAAGTCACTCCCGTTATTCAAGGCTCTGTGCGGAACCAGAGGCTTCGAATGGGGCACTCAGCAGTAGCAGGCGTTCGCCCAATTAAAAGAGTACCTCGGCAATCCTCCGCTCCTTAGCAAACCCGAGCCGGGCCTCTCTGGCTTTATCTTTCGGCCTCGGAAAGCGTGCTCAGCGCTGTTCTCGTTTGAGAAGAAGATGGAGTCCAAAAGCCGTTGTGCTATGTAAGCAAAGTCCTGCTCTCGGCCGATACCAGATATGCAAAAATGGAGAAGGTAGCGTACGCCCTGGTCATGGCCGCACGGAAGCTCTACCCTTATTTCCAAGCGCACTCAATTCAATTCCTCACGGACCAGCCTCTGAAGGCCGTCCTCCACAAGCCCGAGAGCTCCGGCCGCTTAGTCAAGTGGTCGATCGAGCCAAGTCAATACGACATCGGCTATCAACCAAGGATAACAATCAAGGGACGGGCCCTCGCCGAATTCATCACGGAATGGACCATCTCCGAGCAACCCGAAAGTGGGTAGGCCGACCAGAAGTGAGAAGTTTACGTCGATGGCTCTTCCTGCGAAGCGGGGAGTGGCGCGGGCATCATTTTGCGAGGACCCGACAACTTCCTTCTCCAGTATTCTCTCCGCCTCAACTTTTCAGCCTCCAACAACGAGGCATAATATTAAGCTATGATCGCGGGGCTCACCCTAGTACACCAACCAGGCGCCAGACAAATCAGGATCTTCAGCAACACTCAGCTCGTGGTCAATTAGCTCACCGGAGATTACGAGGCCCATGACGACTGGATGATTCGGTATTTGGCCTATGGTCCAGCGGCTCTTGACATCCTTTAATGATTTTGCTATCTTAAGGATCCCAGGAGAGCAGAACACCCAGGCCGATGCCTTGTCGAAGTTAGCCTCCCCGTCCTTTGAAGGCCTCGACCGCACCATTCTGATCGAAGTGCTCCTAAAGCCGAGTATCGACCTCCACGAGACCCTCTGTATAGACGACGGAGCTCAGCCGGACGATTGGACCACTCCATTCCAAAAGTTTCTGATCGAAGGAAAGCTCCCCCAAGATCGAGCCAAAGCAACACGGATCAGGATCCGCTCAGAAAGGTTCGCCATGATCAATGAAACCCTCTTCAAATGCTCGTACACAACGACGGATGGAAGCCCCTACCTCCACTGCTAAACCCCTGACGAGGCCAAGTATGCTCTCAAGGAGCTCCACGAAGGAATTGGCAGGTGCCACATGGGAAGCCAATCGCTTGCCCAAAAGCTCTGAACCACGGGTATTACTAGCCCACGATGTTGCAAGATGTCCTAGCCCTGGTCAAAAAGTGCGGTCCTTGTCAAAGATTCTCCTCAATAAGGGTTCCACAGGCAAACCTCCCCTCCCTGGCCAGTCCGACCCCCTTTGCTATATGGGGGATGGACCTGGTAGGCCTCTTTCCGAAAGCAATAGGGCCAAAGGAAGTTCCTGGTAGTAGCGATCGACTACTTCACAAAGTGGATCGAGACCGAGCCCTTGGCCATGATCACCGAGCAGCAGACTCAGCAATTCTTCTGGAAACACATCATCTGTCAGTTCAGAATTCCGCACATGCTCATCATGGATAATGGGACCCAGTTTGCGGATAAGAATTTTAGAAAGTTCTGCGAGGATCTCGGAATCTAGCAACGCTTCTCTTCGGTGTGCCACCCGCAGTCGAACGGTCAGGCAGAGAACGCGAACTGCCAGATCCTTGACGGTCTGAAGAAACGGCTTGATAATTCTTCCAAGGGACTATGGGTCGACGAGTTGCCGAGCGTTCTCTGGGCCCATCGAACGACGAAGAGGATTCCCACGGGAAAGTCGCCATTTAATCTGACTTACGGCACAGAGGCAGTAATTCCCCTTGAGATCGGGCTCCCTTTGCTCCGAATCATGGCCTTTGATGAAGAAATTAACTCGGCACAACTGCATGCCAATCTGGACCTCATAGACGAGGTCAGGAAAAAATCTGCCAGCAGATCTACAACAAAAGGGTACGTCCCACCAACATCAAGCTAGGGGACCTCGTCCTCTAAAAACTGGCAGTATCTAACCCCGGCCAAAAAAGGAAGCTGGCTCCAAACTGGAAAGGCCCATACAAAGTTTTTGAAGTTGTACGCCCAGGCACATACCGACTCACTGACTCGGATGGCAAGGCTATGAAGAGACCCTGGAACGTGGAGCACCTTATCAAATTCCTCGAAGGGGAGGATTAGCCCTTGTAGATACCCTTCTATAAATAATAAAATGTAATCGGCACCTCATGCCTTGTTTTGTAACGTCAATATTAAGTAATTGTTTACCTCTTTTTTGGCCTCATGCCAACTTTCTTTAAAAACAAGTTTGGGGCTCGGTGCTCGGATGTCACCGCGAGCCACACCAAACTTCTCCTACAAAGTTTGGGGCTCGACGCTCGGATGTCACCGCGAGCCACACCAAACTTCTCCAACAAGCTGAGGCTCGACGCTCGGATGTCACCACGAGCCACTTCAAGCTTCTCCTACAAGGTTTGGGGCTCGACGCTAGGATGTCACCGCGAGCCACTCCAAGCTTCTTCTACAAGGTTTGGAGCTCGACGCTCGGATGTCACCACGAGCCACACCAAGCTTCTCCTAAGAAATGGGGGCTCGGCATCGACCTCGAGCAAGGTCTTGGTTTTTTTCTGCTCTGCGACCTATACGCTCGGCAATGACCTCCAGCTACACTCATACTACCTATCTTCGAATAGATATGGAGGCTCGGCATCGACCTCGAGCAAGACATTGGCTTTTTCAAGCCCTGCGACCTTTAGGGTCGGCGATGACCTCCAGCTACACTCATGCCAGCTTCTCCTAAGGTATGCGGGCTCGGCATCGACCTCAAGCAAGGCCACGACTTTTTCAAGCCCTGCGACCTATACGCTCGGCGATGACCTCTAGCTACACTCATATTACCTATCTTAGAACAGGTATGGGGGCTCGGCATCGATCTCAAGCAAGGTCTTGGCTTTTTCAAGCTCTGCAACCTTTATGCTTAGCGATGACCTCCAGCTACACTCATGCCAGCTTCTCCTAAGGTATGGGGGCTCAGCATCGACCTCGAGCAAGGCCTCGGCTTCTTCAAGCCCTGTGACCTGTATGCTCGGTGATGACCTCTAGCTATACTCATACTACCTATCTTAGAACAAGTATAGGGACTCAGCATCGACCACGAGCAAGATCTTGGCTTTTTCGAGCCCTGTGACCTTTACGCTCGGCGATGAACTCTAGCTACACTCATGCCAGCTTCTCCTAAGGTATGGGGGCTCGGCATCGACCTCGAGCAATGCCTCAAATTTTTCAAGCTCTGCGACCTTTACTGTAACCCCTGTTTTTTATTTTGTGTATTTCTGACTGTATTTTTCATTTTGGTGTATTTTTCTCTCTTATATTTTTCTGAACCGTATATTGGATTTGTTTTCAATATATATTCGTTTTATTTCATTTTGAACTCCTTGTGTTTGATTGAATGTCTCTTTTGTTCGTTTTTTGTTATTTTGATCTTTCCCTCATTTTTTGGTCTCGTTATCTTTAATTTTATTTTTTCTTGGTGTTGTGCTGGTGTTTTGGTTGCCTTTTTCCCACTCCTATTATTTGGATCTTTAATTAGATTTTAAAGCCAAAGAATTCCCTAATCCTATTTGCATTCCTATTTGTATTTGACCCAAAGTCCAAAACCCATTTCTATACCTATTACTAACTCCTAATACCCATTACCCATTAGCCCATATATAAACCCTATATATATAACCATAGCCTCACAAACCCTAACCCTAACCCTAATATTCTCAAACCCTCACAATCGGCTCCTTCTCTCTCCCTCTTGCTTGCTCCCGGCTGCCCCCAACCCGACCTACACATCCATCAGCCCTTCCGGCCTCTTCCACCACCAGGCTGACCACCCTTGCCGGTCTACATCCCCCACTCCGGCCACCCATCAACACCCCAAACCCGAACCCCCCTTTCCCTTGCTTTGCCGATCACCATACCAGCATCAAAATAAAATCTTGCACCATCAATCCCCTTACTCTCTTCGTGATGTTCTCAAAGTGGTCGCTTGCCACTTTGATCATCGTCGCTTTAAGGAGGTTTGTTCATGTGGAGTTTTGTTCGTGGTTGCTTGGATTCGCGGATTTAGCGGATTTCGTTCGTGGGTTTTGCTTCTAGGCTTGATTGCATCATTCTTCATCCCCAAATTAAGACAAGTAACTTGTACTCCAATTCATTTGTTTGATACAAGTCCCAAAATTCACCTATAGTGTAGTTGGGTCTAGAGACAACTCTTGATTGTGTTTTTTTTATGGATTTTATTTCTATTGTGATATTTTGGCCATAGAAGACTCACAACATAAATCTTGACATGAAATAACCTAAAATTCGCCGTTCTTGAATTTGGATCGTGTATGTATGACTTTTGTGATTTTGTATTTTGGTTGATATCCATGTGAAATTCTTGGCGTGGACATGTTAGATATCCTAAATTATGATGTTTAGACACTTGGTAGGCTTTATTTCAAGTTTGAATGTGTTTGGATCAATATTCTTGAATCTATGTTGATTTTGTTTTAAGGAGAAAAATCTGTATTTTTGGCACTGTTCGGTTTTGTTTGTTGTTTTCGACTGTGCTACAGTCAGTAGCTTGATTTCGGTATAAAACATGAATTTTAGATAATTTCGTCTATTTTCAAACCCCTCTGACCTTGCTTGATTTTGATTTCGTATGATTGAGTTATGACTGTTTTAATACAGAGGTGTCGATCTTTTCCAGATTCTATTTTTGGATAATTTTGATAATGAACTATTTTCAAGAACCATGCTATACATATTATTTTGATTTGAAACTTTGGTCAGTGTTTCTTTATCTAGTTTGGGGTTACCCAGAATTTTGGTGAATTTTATTGATAAGTTTTATGTGGTACTTCATGCTCGTTTCTAAAATCTATACATGCTGTATTTTGCTCGTTATTTTGTAAAGAACCATATTTCCACTATGATTCCTTTTACTGAATGAAGAATTTTTGTCAAATGTGAAAGTTAGTAAATTATATCTATTTTCATATCCCTTTGGCGGAATTAGATTTCGTTTCACTGGTTGCGAGATATCTTAGTTTTCGTACAGCAGTGTTGGGATTTCCAGATTTGCCAAACTATGTTTTCTTGATGCTTTCGTATTTTTGATGACTGATCTATTCTCCCTGGAAAATTCTGAAACTTTATATTTTGATTCTGGACATATAGGGGAATACCCCAGATTTTTTGTGGATTTATTTAATGTGTTTTCATGCTGTTTTCCTGTTCTTAAATTCGTTTTCTTGATTTCTGGCTGAACCTAATTTCTGTATTCAAATCAGTTTTGAGCTGTGTTTCTGTGAATTAATATATGACTTAATTATACTCGCTGGATTCGTGTGGAAGTCTATTTTCCAGATCCTTCGACGGATCTAGATTTTCTTGTTTGTAACTCTGGGAATCACTGTTTTACTATAGTATGGTCTTGTTGTCCTGAACTCGAGATGTGTTTACTTTATTCCTTTATGAGATATCTTACACTTGTACATGTTTAGTTTGCAACTTGCACTTGTCACATGATTATGCCATGTTATTCTTGATATATTTTGCACATATACATGCTTTTTGGACGTTAATAATAAATAACCAAGCCGGGGTTTAAGGGACAGATCTAATAGTGGATAATTCAGAAATGTGTACTTAGAAGGGGATCCACTGATCCTACGTGATTACTTGTGGCATGATACTTGACACGTGATTACTTGATACTTGCACGGAAGACACGATACTTGCCACTTGCACAACTTGACACGTGATTACATGATACATGATACTTGGAGCTTGGAGCTCAATTACTTGCTTGTCCCCGAGTATACTGCCCTCTATGGTCCACTATGAAATCTAAAGCGACACTGTTTGTTGTAGCAACCATGTAGTATGGGTTGCATGAAGTGTTACCTAGATAGAAATCACTACAAGACTTGATACATGCTACTTGAATATGATACTTGAATATGAAACTTGAACATGATACATGCTTGCTTGATACTTGACTACATGATACATGAGACTTGTTTACATGAGACTTGAAATTTAACACTTGATACATGATTATATGATACTTGACACTTGATTACTTGACACTTGATTCATGCCATGTACACTTGTTCACTTTACCATGCTAGTTGTTTATGTTGACATCACCCTTATACCATGTGTTAGTTAGTTTCCCCATGTACTTGTATCCTACATTATATGTGATCCGTGACTTACAATTACGAGTACATGTGTTTTCTCTTTTCCTCTTTCCTGCATTCGATGAATTGCATATTTTGGAGAACAGATTCCAGATGGTATCGGAGACATGAAGTATTAGTGCTGCTTGTTATTATATTATTTCTTGTATCATGCTTGAACAATAATTGTATTTTGAGACTTGGAATTATTCTTGTATTTAGGCAGTGTGACCAAAGACTTGTGTTTTATTCAGATCATGACTATTTAAGATTTATGTATTTGGTTTCAAGTATTCTTGTTAGTATTTTGACTCATTATGTGCATGTGGTTGATTAATTCGCTTCCGACTCTGAATGTTTCTTGTGCATGTTGTTAAGATTTTTTGAACAGCTTATGGATGATGAAAATCATTCACTGGGCTTTTGTTACGTAATCGTATTCCGTATTCTTCTTGGAAAGCGGGGCGTGACATTTATGCTCGGTAATGACCTCCAGCTACACTCATACTACCTATCTTAGAACAGGTATGGGGGCTCGGCATCGACCTCGAGCAAGGCCTTGGCTTTTTCAATCCCTGCGACATTTACGTTCGGTGATGACCTCCAGCTACACTCATGTGAGCTTCTCTTAAGGTATGGGGGCTCGGCATCGACCTCGAGCAAGGCCTTGGCTTTTTCAAGCCCTGCGACCTATACGCTCGGCGATGACCTCCAGCTACGCTCATACTACCTATCTTAGAACAGGTATGGGGGCTCGGCATCTACTTCGAGCAACGCCTTGGCTTTTTCAAGCCCTGCGACCTTTACGCTCGGCGATGACCTTCAGCTACACATGCCAGCTTCTCCTCAGGTATGGGGGCTCAGCATCGACCTCGAGCAAGGTCTTGGCTTTTTCAAGCCCTGCGACCTTTACGCTCGGCGATGACCTACAGCTACACTCATTCCAGCTTTCTCAAAAATGACAAGGGGGCTCAACATCGACCTCAAGCAAGACCACACTCGGTGATGGCCTCGAGCTACGTTCCTGCCAGTCTCACTTGAAAAATTATCAAAGTAAAGAAATCGAAGTTTTATTACTCATGAAGCGCCGCAAACTGCCACACGATACAATAAAAAAATTACAAATCACTTGGCTTAAAACTCAAACTCAGTGCTTCCCACAGGACCCTCGTGGCCGACGCCACCCGCCTCAAGCCCTCCGAAGCAAAACCTTTCCCCCGCATGCTCCACTTGTACGGCTAGTAAGGACGTCCCGACAACGGAACTCTGCGCGTCGGCAGGCCTCGTCATTTCCAAATAAAAGGTCGGAGAAGGACCCAATACAGAACGGCTTGCTCCCTCGAACGGACCAGTGCCTAGCATAAGCTTCAACCTCCGAATCTCAAACTCTGTCTCTACGACGACCTCGCGAAGAAAGGACTCCATAGCCGGTCGCCTGGTAGAGGCATCCGAGATTAACCAGTTCGTCTCAACTCTCCCCCAGTCCCGGTCGGCTATGGCCTTCTTCAGGCGAGCGGCTTCTAGGCTGAGCTCCTTAGACTTGTTCATAAAATAGTTTATCGCGGCCTCTCGATCATGAGCCTGCTTACGATGGCAAGTCAGCACACTCTCCTTGGACCCTAGCTCATTTCGGAGCCGCTAGACCTCTGCGGAACACAAGTCGGCGCCGAGGGTCTCGTGCATCTATCAAGAAGAAGGGAAAAAACAACAGGTCTCTAAAGAAGCTTGTGAAAAACTACAAGTTAGAGGATCAGCCAAAAATATTTTCTTTTATAAATTCAAAATTTCGGTTACAAAAAGCGGTGGCCAGTCCGCGCAAGGCAAATACAAGTCAAAAGAATAAGAAATTCCTGAACTACTTTTAGAGGGGGACGGCACCTCTTCGACAACATGATCGTCCCCGGCCTCTTCTAAACAAGGTTCCTCCATCTCCTCCTCGTCCTCGCTGTCGGGCATTAGCGGATGCACGGAAGCCACCACCCGTAGTGGAGGTGGTCGACCCGATTCTCCGGGTAGAGCTGCAGGAAGTGCTCCTTGGCCTTGGCGTAGGCTTCGTCCTGAGCCTAGATCAAAGTGTCCGCCAAGGTGTTGTTCAGCTCCTCAGCATCTGCCTTAGCCTTAGCCCGAAAATGGGCTAGCTCATTCGCGTGATGGTCTTGCAGCGAGGCCATCTGAGCTTGGAAGACCGCCAGGGCTGACTGGGACTCCTTCAGCTCGTCTTTCAGACGAGTCGCCTCACGAATATACTTCTCGGCGTTCTTCTTCTCGATAACGACCTCCTTCTCCAGGCACTTTTGGAAGTGTTGCCCACTGGCTGAGGAAGATCAAGTTAGAAAAATCCCTAAATTCTAAGCATAAAGCAAATACCAAACACTTACCGAAATGTGCGCCTGAGCCCACCTCGTGTAGGCCATCTCAGACGTCTTTACCGCCAGATTCATCCGATCCCGCTCCATGGCGTGATGCTCAACCACCTCCAGCGCCATCGGTCCCTCGGTCAGGGTATCACCGGCCTTGACCCCCCAGTCCGGGGCATGTGGCTTCATGCCATGCCTACCCTCCATCTCCTCGGTATTGGGACGAAGTGGCGGGAGCCCCTTCCCCAAGACAGCGACCACTTTCTTACTACCGGAGCTCGCCCCCAGTTCCTTCGCCGACCTCGACGAGTAGTGGTGCCTCTTCGTCCTCTTCGGGGACAGCTCCGAAGGCCCTTAGGCTGCCCCTTTTTTAGGCCCCACGGCCGAGGCAGCCTTCTTCTCCTAGTCGGCCCTCCTCTTGGCGGCCAAGGCCACCAAGGCCTGTCGGTTGTCGATCTGCTTTGTGTACATCTTTGCGAAAAGAAAAAAAAAGAAGGAAAAATGTTAACACGAAGGCAAAAAAATAGACATATTAGAAGCAAAAACATACTGGGGTCGGCTGGGCTCAGTCCGGCTCGGGCCAGATGTAACTCCGTGATGCGCGGCCACTCTATACTATGCCCTTCCACAATCTTCTCTACAGTCACCCACTTTTTATCCGTCAAGTCACTACGCCTCGGGGGCTTATCGTTCGGTCTACTGAAATTCCAAACAGTTGGAATTTTCCAAGGTTTCTCACTCCGGACGATAAAATACTTCCCCTTCCATCCTTTAATGGAGTCCGGGTGGCCGTGCATCACCCACTTGTGAGGACGCGGTGAGATGTAAAAAATCCCCCCCATGTCTCCGAGCGAGCTCATTCCTAGGATGGCACAGAAGTACATGAGCCTCGGTTTGATCCTTCTCTTGGCACTTCAGAATGAAGCAGACCAGGTGTTTCCATGAGTTGGGGTCATACTACATTGGACTCAGCTCTCCCCACCTCAACACCCTCTCAATAAATGGGTGCAACGGCAGCCTCAATCCCGAGACGAATGCATCCTCGGAAAACATGCAGAAGCTCAACTCCAGCACTGCGGTTGGACGAATTCCGGGGTTCGGCAGCAGAAGTTCGAATTCCTTCGGAATGAAGTGGGCCGCTCTTAAGATAAGCAGGTAGTCCGCCCTCAAAGCACACTGGATGCTATCCATCTTGATCATGGACCGACCCGAGTCCCGCAGCAATGAGGTAAACGTGAGAAGCCCCTACATGTCGTCGGGATACATCCTGATCGACCCCGGGTTTTTATTGGACAGAGGGGGAAACTTGAACCCAGGCTCGGATCCGTATTTGTCAGGCTCGCCCGGACTATCGGGAAGAATCCACTTCCTTTTTCTCCTACGGGGGCGAGGCTTCCTCTCCGGAGATGGGGTCAATGACGGGGGCAGAGGTGGAAGATCTGCTTCTTCCTCAGCTACCTCTCCCGCGGTTCCTCCTTCCCCTTCTCCCCGATCGTTGCCTCCCTCGGTTCCTCGTTCGGACCCCTCCTGGTCGTCCTCCTCAAAAAAATCCTTTCCATCGAGGCCTCTTTCCTCATGCTCACCCTCCTCAACAAGCTCATCTTCCGGCCTACGGATTCATAAAGGGGGCACGTCATAAATCACGACATCCTCGCCCCCCGATCCTAAATCCGATTGGACCTCTTCCTTCACTTCAAAGTCACCAGGAGACCAAGATGTAGACGTCGACTGGACTTCCTCCACGTCGCAACCTGAAGAGCTTGCCTCAGAGCCGGACTGAGAACGCGACATTACGAAGCAAAAATACTAACCTGATATACCGAGAAACATGAAGATCACCGAAAAATGATCACCGACGGCTATGAAAGAAACTCCTGTTGTCTAGAGATTGAGTGCAAGGTGAAGAAATGAAGGGAGATGTGGGAGATTTATAATAGGAGAAGAGACTCCTCGAATTACGCGAGAAGATCTGACCGTTGGATCTTGATCATCAAGATCTAACGGCTATCAGGATCTGAAACGCTTCGGTTCTCATGCCCATGACGTCGGCCTAGAGCGTAAAAATACCTCTTTACCCTCAGCCCTATCAGCCGGTACAACGGCTCGGAACACGTGGCCAACAACTCGAGTACAACACATTTTTCAACACCCAGGCTTTTCCAACAAGTTTTGGGGGTTTGACGCTCGGATGTCACAGCGAGCCACACCAGGCTTTTCCAACAAGTTTTGGTGGTTCGACGCTCAGATGTCACCGCGAGCAACACCAGGCTTTTCCAACAAGCTGAGGCTCAGCACTCGGATATCACCGTGAGCCACCCCAAACTTCTCCTACAAGGTTTGGGGCTCGACGCTCGGATGACACCGCGAGCCAATCCAGGCTTCTCCTACAAGCGTGGGGCTCGACGCTCAGATGACACCGCGAGCCACACCAAGCTTCTCTAACAAGTTTTGGGAGTTCGACGCTCGGATGTCACCACGAGCCACACCAAACTTCTCGGCGCTCGGATGTCACTGTGAGCCACACCAAGCTTCTCCTACAAGCGTGGGGCTCGATGCATGGATGACACCGCGAGCCACACCAAGCTTCTTCTAAAAACATGGGGCTCGACGCTCGGATGTCACCGCGAGCCACATTAGGCTTTTCCAACAAGCTGAGGCTTGGCGCTCAGATGTCACCACGAGCCACACCAAGCTTCTCCTGCAAGGTTTGGGGTTCGGCACTCGGATGTCACCGCGAGCCACACCAAACTTCTCTTACAAGGTTTGGGGGGCTCGACGCTTGGATGAAACTGCGAGCCATACAAAACTTCCCCTACAAGGTTTGGGGCTCGATGCTCGGATGACACCGCGAGTCAATCCAAGCTTCTCCTACAAGCGTAGGGCTCGACTTTCGGATGACACCGCGAGCCACACCAAGCTTCTCCAACAAGTTTTGGGGGTTCGACGCTCGGATGTCACCGCGAGCCACACAAAACTTCTCTTACAAGGTTTGGGACTCGACGCTCGGATGTCACCGCGAGCCACACCAAGCTTCTCTTACAAAGTTTGGGGCTCGGTGCTCGGATGTCATCGCGAGCCACACCAAACTTCTCCTACAAAGTTTGGGGCTCGGCGCTCGGATGTCACCACGAGCCACACCAAGCTTCTCCTACAAGGTTTGGGGCTCGGCGCTCGGATGTCACCGCGAGCCACACCAAACTTCTCATACACAATTTGGGGCTTGACACTCGGATGACACCGCGAGCCAATCCGAGCATCTCCAACAAGCATGAGGCTCGACGATCGGATGACACCGCGAGCCACACCAAGCTTCTCCAACAAGTTTTGGCGGTTCGACGCTCGGATGTCACCGCGAGCCACACCAAACTTCTCTTACAGGGTTTGGGGCTCAGAGCTCGGATGTCATCGCGAGCCCCACCAAGCTTCTCCTAGAAGGTTTAGGGCTCGACGCTCGGGTGTCACCGCGAGCCACACCAAACTTCTCCTACAAGGTTTAGGGCTCGACGCTCGGATGTCACCGTGAGCCACACCAAGCTTCTCCTACAAGCGTGGGGCTCGACGCTCGGATGACACCGCGAGCCACACCAAGCTTCTCCTAAAAATTTGGGGCTCGACGCTCGGAAGTCACCGCGAGATATACCAAGGCTCTCCTACAAATGTGGGGCTCGACATTCAGATGACACCACGAGCCACAGCAGGCTTTTCCAACAAGTCTTGGGGCTCGGAGCTCGGTAGTAAATTCGAGCCACACCAAGACTTTTCCAACAAGTCTTGGGGCTCTGAGCTCGGATGTCACCGCGAGCCACACCAAGGTTTCCTACAAGCGTGGGGCTCGACGCTCGGATGACACCGCGAGCCACACCAAACTTCTCCTAAAAACATGGGGCTCGACGCTCGGATGTCACCACAAGCCACACCAAGGCTCTCCCACAGGCAGAGGGCTCGTCTTCTGACTCTCGACGTTCGGCTAAGCGAGCCCCTACTCTTTGGCTCTCGACATTCCCATAGCTTTTCCAACAAGTATGGGGGCTCGACTCCCGACCCTAAGCACTCGGCTAAGCGGGCCGCCACTTTTCGGCTCTCAATGCCCCTCATACTGTCAAAGGGATCCTCTTCATCCTACCCCTCTGGCCTCTCTAGGGAGATACGAACCACATTCTTTGTCGTACGCACCACTCTGCTCTTCCTACAGAGCCAAATCACCCCTACACCGTTGGGTTATCCAGCCCTCCAAGAGTGTGTCAGATGACGTGGTCCCTCCTGGGCCACCAGATCCCCTCAAACTCGCTCTCCCCTGGTCATTAGATCAACCAGAGCCTCCTGGGCTTAAGCCACGTCAGGCCCACGAACAAATGGATTTAATCTGGCCCAGCAGGATCTCAGATCCGTATGCTCTGCCTATAAATACCAGACCCCCTCCCCCACAGGAAAGGTAATCAATCTTTCTCCTCCAAAAATCCTAGCTTCTGTTGCTTTCCAGTACTGACTAGATCGTCGGAGGGCCTGTTGCAGAAATCTCTGTCGGTGTTTCTGAATAGAGTGCAGGTACACAAGATCGAGCCATGCCTCGAAGATCCGACCCGAGTTCCCAGATCCGAGCCGAGCATCCATCCTCCACCTCACTCCTGCTACCCCGAACCATTCCTCCCGCCGAGGGTCGAACATATATCCAGTATCACGACTTCCACTATACAAATTGAGAGAACTCACACATGCATCACTTTTTTTCCTGTTTCCTACCACTTTCCCAATAAAATAATTTCATGTGTTCAAACTTGAAGGGCATCGAGACTAAGAACGAAAAAACAGAATTCAAAATAAGACAACTCTCCACCGTTCATCTAAACACAGATGTCGTGCGGCAGATTCATCTTAAGATAAAGACAACATTTCCCATGTGCAACCATTTTCAATTTTCTTTTTCTCTTTTAACCAAAAAAAGGTCAGGTTTACTCAAAAAGAAAAAAAAGAAAAAAAAACAGAAAAAAAAAACAACGTAAAAAAAAAGAAAAGAAAAATACAAGATGCAACTCAAGTGCCTACATGTCCTCAAAAACCAACGGCGAGGATGTTGACAAGTCCCTCAAACCCGTTCCCCTCCGACTCATCTCCACCGCCAATTCGAATCATCCCTTTTCACATCCTCATCGTTCAACCGGATCCCCGCAAATTCCAAATACGCCTTCAGATCCGCAAACCCGACCCGGCCGTCTCCATCCCGATCCATCACACGAAACACCTCCTCCATGATCCCGCCTTTGCAGGACCCACCACCACTCCCCAAAACCAGCTCGAATTCGTCGAACTCGACGAACCCGTTATGGTCCGAATCAGCAACTGAGATCATCGACTCGATGATGTCGTCATTGCCGGCGTCGAGGCTGGAAGATGAGTAGAATGATTTGAGATCTGCGTAGCTGATCTTGCCATCGCGGTCGGCGTCAATGACATCGAAGGCTGGGCGGATGACGGCGGGGGCTGCGGAGAGGCGAGGGTAACGGTCGGAGGGACACATTAGTAAATCTTTCTTTTTTTAAGGGAGGGGTTTCCAAGAATTTGGTGGTCTAAGGAGAGGAGGAATTAGGGAAGGGGGTATTTATGGAGGTTTGAAAGAAAGGGGTTGAAATAGCGGTGCGTGTTGCATGACGTCATAGGGGGGTGATGAGTTTGGACTTTTTGGTAAGGCCGTAGGAAAAATTGTGGGTTACAAGAGCATCAAATGTCGTTGCATCTAAAATTTGTATATATAGCGTTTAGGAAATAACAATTAAAGATGAGCGCTAGAGTCTTAAAAAAGCAAATTTAGAAGAGTCGAAAGAATATCTTCCGTCTAATCATTTTTTGCCGTTTTTAAAAAAATATATAATGGCATTTTGGTAAATATGTTTTAAAAAATTTTAGTGGACGGATGATCTTTATTTGTCCCACCAGTTTCTTTGTTTTATTATTTTTTTTAAAATTTAAAATGGCATTTTCGTAATTAAATGGGTGGCATTTTAGTAAATATTTTTTGAAAAATTTTGTGGAACGGTGCTTCTTCATCCGTACCACCAGGTTTTTGTTATTTTTTTTATACAAAATTTATTAAAATAACATTTTTGATGGTTGGCATTTGCATAATTAAATGTTGGTGGAATGATGATCTTCATCCGTCCATTCTAAAAAAAATAAAAATAAAATGAGACGGGGCTTCATCTTCCATCTTCTATATTTAGCATAAATCTATCTCCGCTCCTATCTTTAGTGATCTACTGTACATTCCTATTCTAATATTTGGGTTTTTAGCAAACGACTGTAAGATACTTTTCTAAATTGATTGTTATTTTTTGGGTTTTTAGAAAACTATCTACCAAAATAATTCTGAGAAACTCATAAAATTATATGTAATTCAAAATTTTGAAAATATCTCTTAACTATTTCAATCACAATATAATCAAAAGACGATAACTGGGTCGAACTCGCCACCCGCCCGCAACCCGCCCACTCGAATTTGGCCTGCAATTAGGCAGTTCGATCCGGGTCGAACCCGTGGGTAGATCCGGATCGATCCGGGTCGCCAAGTTCGTAAATCCAACCCGCTCGACCCGGCCCGCAAACACGCTGACCAGGTCAAACTCGCCTGCAACTCGCACGTTCGACCCGCAGGTTTGGACTCGTTTGACCCGAACGAGTCAAATGTTTGACCTGGGGGTTGAACGGTCTCATATTCAGAAACAAAGAGTCGTTGGCTCTGTTTTGGGGCTTTTTTTTTGCTTTTTTTCCCCCTATAAATACTCTCTTAGTTCAATCTAAAAATTTCCACACATTACTATCTTACTTCTCTACTACTAATACTCAATTCAATCTTAATTCAATCTTAATTCAATCCAGTTTTTTCAACAAAGAAGCATTCAACACAGAAGTGAAAATTTTCGATCGTATCAAATTGTGTTGATTCAACTTTCATCTACGTCTAATTCGACTCCTCCAACAAAGAAGCTATCTCTCTCTCTTTCTACGACTACCGAACTACGTGACTACGTCTACTACATTTCTCAATCGACAATGTCTACTTCTACTATTATTTTCTCACTCATTTCTATATATGATTATCCGCGAAGTACGGTATCAAAATTTCACAACCCTCCTATTGTCTTGATTTTATTGTAGTTCTAATTTTTTGTATCATATTTGTTTGTTGGTTTTTAGCTTTTCTCTCTCTTAACCCTTTAATTATTTTTTAGATTTTCTTTTTTAACATATATATACCTAACCACCTAGATTATTTGTATTATTTCACATACACTAATAAAACACTAGAAATCGTTTTTTTTCTTCACATGCACTATTACCATATCTAGATCATGAGATAGCGGTCATAGCCAAAGTGGATAAGATTCCACATGTTCTTCACGTCGGCCTCCAATAGTCTCACAAATAGAACCCGAATTTACACCGAATCCTATGGTAGGAACTCACAATATCCCTACACAAAATAGCAGAATAAATGCATGATGTTGACACACAAATACAACAAACCGAACTCACTAGTAGTAGATAAACTAGGGGGAAAATAATTGATTGGCACAAATATTATGACTATATCCGCGAAGAGAATAATTCGGGTGTAGGACATAAGGTTTGTGAAACTTGTTTGAAGAGTTACAAATGGATGAAGGGTGATGGAACGGGTACAATTAAATGACACATACAAAATTTATACAATGAACTATTAGAAAACCAACCTGGCCAACAAAAAATCCACCCTAAGACCGGATAACCACTCATATGATCCCAAAAATGTTCGATGGAAAATGGCTCGTCTAGTTATTAATGAGGGATTACCTTTTTCCTATTCTGATAGTAGGAACGTAGAGGAATTTAACCAAAATGTACTAAACCCACATTTTAGAAGAATTCTTAGAAATACACTCAAATCTGATTGTTTTAAACTTTACAGCGAAGTGAGAGATGGTTTAATTGCACTTTTATATAGTTTAACTTGTAGAGTATCGTTAACTTTCGATTGAAATTTGTAACTATGTTTCAATGATGGGCATAAAATATTATTGGATCGATAGTGATTGAATTATTCAAAAGAGAATCAGATCACTTGCGGTTTTGCTGTAGCCCCATAGTGGTTTAGTAATTGCACATTGCATTTTAGAAGTTTGCGATATTTTTTACATTCATGATAAAAAAATTTGTATTAGTTATGATAATACATCTAACAACAACGCTTCGATTAGTACATTAAAAACACAATTAGCTCCTCCATATTTAGAAAATTTTCACATTAGATGTGCATGACATATTTTAAATTTATGTGTTCAAGATACATTAAAAATAACCGAAAAATTTGTGCATAACATTAAAAATTGTGTACATTTTACTGCTTTAAGTGACCATATGCTTCAACAATTTAAAGAATAATGTAAGCTTAATGATGTACATTTTAGAAGATTTTTTAAGAATGTTAAACACCGATGAGACTCTACTTTTGATTTATTAAATGTTATTACTCAATATAAAGCTTGTATAAATGACTTGTGTCTTGCTAAAAATATGGAAAATTTTCAAATGAATGAATAATCATGGTATTATGCAGAATCTTTGTTACGATTTTTAGAACATTTTAAAACCGCAACTTTAAAATTTTTAAAATCTTATGATTCTACTTCTAATAGTATTTTTATTTCACTAATTACTATGATGCAAACTTTTCAAGAAATGATTGATGACATTTACATCAGTCATATTGTTAAACTCGCATACACGAATTTTTTGAAGTATTTTAGTCATCCTCCTATGTTGTATTGTATTGCTATAGTTATGCATCCTCGTATCAAATTAGAGGGTACGAGGAGTTTGATTGAAATATATTTTACTTTACTTGAATATGAATCTAAAATTAATTGCGAGGAATTTTAAGCTAGCTTTGAATCGACATTGAATAAATTGTATGATTATTAGAACTTTTGCATCTAGTAGTATAACTATTATAGTTACTACTTCTTCTTCTACTTCTAGAGGTAAGGGTAAGAGAAATTAGACAATGCCTCTTTTAATCTACTTGCTCAAATTCAATCAAAAAAACATAGGACTGATTAACCGAATGAATTAAATTGAAATAATCAACAAGATACCGAGAGTTTTAATGCTAAGATTCATGTGCTAAAATGGTCGAAAGAACATGAACATGTTTATAATATTCATAAACATATGGCTAAAGATCTACTAACTCCTCTCATCTCTATAGTTGCTTCAAAAAGTGTATTTTCTACAAGTGACAGGGTTTTAAAAGATTACAGGAATCGCTTGAATCCCCAATTGTTGAAAATGCTCGTATGCACGGAAGATTGGATGAAATCTGAAGATAGAACTCAAGGAATCGGGGTCGACACGTCAACAAGTGGAAGCAACTCGCTCGAAGAACAATAACCACAACAATAGCAAATCGAAGACCAACAATATCTAGCTAGCAAATTGTATATACAAAATTTGTAAAAAAAAATCATAGAAGTTCAAAAGAATAATATATACAATTTTCTTTTACACCTTCACTCTTTCACTCTTATTACAAATATATATATATACTTTCACTCTTATTACAATTATATATATATATATATATATATATATATATATATATGATCAATGCTCCATTGCAAAACGCAAATATTATGAAAATGCGTGAAAACCACCTAAGTCGTTGTTCCCAACAACGGCCTAGGTTATAAACATAAGCCGTTGTTGGATTCTAACAACGGCTTATGTTTATAACCTAGGCCGTTGTTGCGAACAACGACTTCAGTTATATTAAGCCTGAAGCCGTTGTTCCCAACAACGGCTTCAGTGGTTTGCAATGGGGCATTGCTATATATATATATATATATATATATATATATATATATATATATATATATATATATATATATATATATATATATAGCAATGCCCCATTGCAAACCACTGAAGCCGTTGTTGGGAACTGAAGTCGTTATTCCCAACAACGGCCTAGGTTATAAACATAAGCCGTTGTTAGAATCCAACAACGGCTTATGTTTATATATATATATATATATATATATATATATATATAAGGCATCGGGGTCGACACGTCAACAAGTGGAAGTGACTCGTTCGAAGAACAATAACAACAACAATAGCAAATTGAAGACCAACAACATCTAGCTAGTAAATTGTATATAAAAAATTTGTAAAAAAATCATAAAAGTTCAAATGAATAATTTATACAATTTTCTTTCACACTTTCACTCTTTCACTCTTATTATATATATATATATATATATATATATATATAGTTGAAAAAATAAAACAATAAAAAATTATCAATCGGGCCAACCCGCGACCCGGATTCACTCATAACGGTTCGACTCGTTCGGGTCCGCGGGTCGACCTGGTCGACCCTACCATTTTCCAACCCAGCCCGGCACGACCCATTTATGCCCTCGAACCAACCCGAACCTGCCCTGACTTTGGTTCGACCCGCACAGGTTCGACCCGACCTGGCCGATCGACCTGATTGCCACCACTAGCCGTCGATGACAGTCTTAAGATAAAAAGTACTTTGTTTTTCAAAAAGAACATCAGCTTGTGTAAATACTATTAATACATTCAACCATTCATTTTTCATTGATATTTATATTAACCATTCATTTACTCAACTGTTGTTAGTTACCATAATAACCTCAAAGTTTAAATTTATTTACGATATATTTATTTACAAAGGTGACACTCATATAAAATAAAAGTTTGTGCCCCTGTAGATAGTTTGTAAGAGTATATGATGAGTAAAGGGATGTCTCATGTTTGAGGTCAGATTACGTCTTATTATTTACTATATTAAAAAAATAATTAGAACGTGCATCGCACGTGTAGATTACTAGTACTATTAATTTGCAATTATACACTGTAGAAACGTTGAAGCGTTGGCTTCTGTATTGTTACAGAGAAGGGTGTGCCAAAATAAGGCCAACTAGACAATTATTTGATTGTTAGAGCATCCACACTCATTTCTTAAATTTCAATATTTCCTATATTTTGAGAAACGAGAGCTACACTCATTTCTCATTTTTCCATAATATGAGCATTGGAGAATAGTCGCTTCTCATATTTGAGAAACAGATTTGACAATTCTCGAATATAGAGGATGAAACATGATATTTCGTCTGCTTAATTTTTTTAATTTTTAAAGGAGTCTGACGAAACAACTTGTTTCGTCCAATATTGTTTTATTATTATTTTTTAAGAACAATTGAACGGGACAACAAGTTTCGTCCTAATAATTTTACATTTTTTAAATTAAAAAAAGGCATCAGATGGGACATATGTTCCGTCCGACACCCAAAAAATCTTGGGCGGGACAACATGTCTCGTTCCAACAAAGAGTTACTTCATCTTGGTTTAAGTATTAATTTAATGGAATAATCACTTGGTTTCTTCTTTTAATCATGGTTTAGTCTTAATTAATCACTAATTTACTCACTAATTGCCATTTAATAACTAATAACATTTTAATTGATGTAAAAATTACCAAAAAACATCTCGAACGGGACAACATGTTCCGTCCGATAAACTTTTTCTTTTGTTTCCATATTTTGGCAAACGACCACTGCAGAGAAACTATCATATTATCATTTCGCATTTTGCCATATTTGGAAAAAATGAGTGTGGATGCTCCTAGCTACATTCACAATCTCATGATAAATTGCACATTTGGAAAAGGTTTATATGAAAATTGATGTTGCTGTTTTCTGGTGTAGGAGCAATAGATGATGAGTTTTTTGTTAGATGAAAAAAAAAAAAGATCACAGTCGTTGATTCGACCCTGATGAGAGGCTAGTAGGTGTTGGGATAAGTGGATCTGATGGATGTCGGCCGCCCAACACCTACAAAAAAGGAGTATTTTTGGCAAAAATCCTCCAACGATCAAGTAAGTAACAAGAAGTCAAAGCTGTGTTTAATTACTGAAATGGTGATTACCTCTACATGGAGAGAGAAAAGTATTTATAGACCTTGAAGGGTGAGCCAGTTAGAAAATAATCTGTGATTGAGCAATTAGTTGTTCAATCCTGGATTTAGGGAGATTTGACTGATATATGTGATAAGTTGGAAATCCCCCAATGTTAGGCTGTAAGCGAGCCTTGATTGTTGATCTGGGTGAGCTCATGGGCCTGGAGGAGGGCCATATTCTTCTAGTAGGCCTGCTGTCAACATGAAATTACTGTACTACCATTGAAAGCTTTGAGATGAGTGTTAAGATTATACGACCCTGATCAGTTGTAATTTTCACCCACATCATAAGTTCTCCACCCCAGGATGTTGCATATGATAGCCTTCAAGGAGTATTTTGCTCTTCTCTAGGCAATTATGAGAACATAGATAGCTTATGGGGATATTGGAGATCTTGTCGGGATCTCCTAAGGGTAGTAACTGTCTTTTATAGCTTCAAAATAATTTTCCTGATTTTGTCATTAATTTTCCAAAATTTTAACTATTTTACCATAATTTTAAATAATTTTTTTCAAAATTATAATTATTTATTAGATTTTTAATTGAATTTCTTAAATTCATAGTTATTCTCCGGAATTTTAATTTCCAAAATTATATTTATTTTTAGAATTTTAATTAATTATTGCAACTTTTAATAATTATTTGGAATTTTTAATTAATTTTCTGAATTTCTAATTATTTTCAAAATTTTAATCAAAAAATCAAATAAGAACACGAATCTCAAGGGGATTTGACGGCTTAGAAAAATATTAAATATTTAAATGTTGGGACCATGTTCTTCTTGAAAGTTTCAAGATGTGTGTTTAGATTATATGGCCCTGATCAGTTGTAATTTTCACACACATCATAAGCCCTCCACTCCTGGAGGTTGGATATAACAGCCTTCGAGGAGTATCTCGCTTTTCTCTAGGCAATTATGGAAACATAGATAGCTTCTAAGGACGTTGGAGTTCTTTTCGGGATCTCCTACGGGTAGTAACTATCTTTTATAGCTTCAAAATAATTTTCCATATATTTTCATTAATTTTCCTAAATTTTTACTATTTTTCTATAATTTTAATTAATTTTCCCAAAATTAAAATTATTTATTGGATTTTAAATTAAATTTCTTAAATTCGTAGTTATTCTCCAGAATTTTAATTTCAGAATTTATAATTATTTTTAGAATTTTAATTAATTATTGCAATTTTTAATTATTTTTTGGAATTTAAATTAATTTTCTGAATTGTAAATTATTTTCAAATTTTTAATCAAAAAAATCAAATAAGGGCATGAATCTCGAGGGATCTGATGGCTTAGAAAAATATTAAATATTTAAATGTTGGGAATCGGATTTGAAATTATTTATTGATATTAAATTAAATTTCTTAAATTCAAGTTATTCTCTGGAACTTTAATTTTAGAATTTATAATTATTTTTAGAATTATAATTAATTATTGCAATTTTTAATTATTTTTGGAATTTTAAATTAATTTTCTGAATTGTAAATTATTATTAAAATTTTAATCAAAAAATCAAATAAGGGCATGAATCTCAAGGGATATGATGGCTTAGAAAAATATTAAATATTTAAAATGTTGAGAATCGGATTTGAACCCAGGACCTTCGCCTTAATATCTGAACAACTTCACCACTAGGCCACTTAACTAGTTTGATGAAAGCATCGGACGACAAGATATGAACCGAGCGAGACTTGAGAGGATCTGATGGTCAACTTTGTGCTTCATTATCGGAGTCAAAATACCATTTTGAGGTTCAGATTGGTCGGGTGTGGCTCGGATCTACTCGGATCGGGTCGACACGCTTTTTGGTGAGATCAGATGGCTTAGAAAAAATAATAATTTAAAAGTTGGGGTCGGATTTGAACCCAGGATCTCCCCTTTGACATCTGAAAGACTTCGCCACTGTGCTGAAGCCTCGTTGTGGAGAAGTCCTAAAGTAACTCAGGGTCGGAGCTCCATTTCGAGGTGCTAGGTATGAGGCATGAGCCATTTTGTGGAGAAGTCTGCAGTTGCCTCGAGGTCGGAGAAAGATTTTGAGGCGCTAGGCACGACATGTTAGCCATTTTGTAGAGAAATTCGCGATTGTCTCGGGGTCAGAGTGCTATTTCAGGATCTTAGGCATGTGGTGTGAGCCGTATTACGGAGATATCCGCTACCAGCTTGGGTTCAGAGCGCTATTCAAGGCCTAGGTAGGAAGCATTATGTAACACCCCGCAAAATTGGAAATGATAATTTTGCCCTCATGTATTACGCACGTGTATTCTGTAATGTGTTTTCACTACGTATTTTGATTACCGACTATTTATGCATTTTCCATATTGATTTTACCCTATTTTGAGTCAACAAAAATATTAAATTTCAATCTATGCATTTTATGTGCTCTTTACGTATTTTTGATGCACGTATTGATTATGTATTTTTACCGCTACATACAATATTTTCTATGCATTTAAATTATTTAATTTATGTATTCAAATCCATTTTATAAAACGGAAATTCATTTTTCTCACATTTTGATCTAAATACTTTTGTACGTGTAACGCACGTGTTTTGGTGTGCGTATTTGACCGTATTCATTTTCAAAATAAATTTCGGAGTGTGTGTGACACCCCGTAATTTCAAATACATACATACATATATAGATCTCTTCAGTTGCGCACCCTCCTCTTGCGCACTCTCGTGCGCACTCTCCCTCCACCACTCGATTTCCCTTATGATCTTGATGAAGATCGTGTGGCTCCCCTTCCATCCCGTTCTCTGAATTATGATGGAGGGGTATTATGGTCATTTTACTTATCCCTCAATCTCTCCTCTCCTTCTGTCTCCCTGTTCAGATTTTCTTATCTGCACTCTCTCTCCCCGCTCCCCAAATCGCCCCAAATCACCCCAAACCCTACCTCCAAATCTGACGACCCTAGCTCCAAATCGAAACTCTAAATCCGATCATCTCTCTCTATTTTCTCTTACTCAATGATTTGGTGCGCTCCTCCTCTCATTTCTTCCGCTCTCGATATTCCCCCAAATCTGAAACCCTAGCTCATCTGACCATCTCTCTCTTTTTTCTTCCGCTCTCGATATACTATGATTTTACTCCGAAAATCTACCTTACCCAAATCGAAGGTGGCTCGGAGTTGAGTTCTGTCATTTGATAAGAGGCTACTGAAGGGAAATGTTTGATTCTCATCTTGTTCAGTTTGTTGCATTTTTTTACCATGGGTATATAATCAGTAGGCAATGATGAATTTGACAATATAGTAGGCCTGAGTTATTATATGATACTTAGTTGCTTGAGTTATTATATGATAATCAGTAGGCAATGAGTAATGAGCCTTTGCTGTATGTTAATTTGTTGCATTTGCTATACTTTGCTCTTTCTTAATTTGGTGTTGTTGCTGCATTTGCAATGTAGGCAATGATGTTGTTTTACTGCTAGTCTTGCAGTTGCCATATGTTCCTCACTGTTAGTTTTGCAAATGAATGAGGAACACGAAGGAGAGAAGGAGACTGTTTATGTTTCGATTGAGTTATAATACTCATTTAAACAAACTATATGGCATGGCATTAATATGCAGCCGTAGTTAGTGATGATTGAATTGTTGAGTAATTTGCAGCATTTTTGTGTACTTGAACTTAGAATGAGTAGGAAATTTGAGTTGTTGAAATTTTGATCTCAGTTTTGGTTGATCCAAAGCTGTATGTTATTTGGTTGATCCAATGCAGTTTTCATGTTGATTCTTATGATTATACTTTGACGATATGATAATGTGTTTGATACCCATGTTTCTGTCACTTTGTAAATGGTTACACAATCTGGATAGCATTCAAGCATATGGAAATTGATGTATTGAAGCTAAGAAAAAAGTTAGCTAGGGTTTTTTTTCACTAAGGCAGAGAGCGCGTGAAGGAAAGCCATCAGATCTTCATCGTGATCACGATGAATATCAGACGACTATGGTATCGCGCGCACGAGACTGCGCACTGTAGGGGTGCGCAATTGAAGACTACTCTATATATATAATATTCGTTCAAACAAACTAGATGGCATGGCATTAATATGCAGCCCTAGTCAGTGATGTTTGAATTGTTGAGCAATGTGTAGCATATTTTTATTTGGAAATACCGATGCTTGTCCACTTCTCTGCTGCATTTGATGCACTGAAGATTCTGATTTTTTTGCTGAAATGAGGTTTTATTAGCCTACTATAATTTTAAAAAGTTGTTTTCTGGGCCTACTGCCACTTCAAAAATTGCAACATGAATTTAGAGGTTACAAATCATGCAACAACACTGATTTGAATCGTAGCTAATCCTTGTGTGTTTTTTTAATGTTTTTATTTTAATTGCAACAGCATAAGAGGATGAGGAAGAGGAGGTACTACCCGAACCGAATAAGAAGATGATGAAGTAGGTGGAGCTGAAATGGGTAGACTAACTGCTTGCTAGCAGAGTTCAATTGTAGCTGAAATAGCCAATTAAGTTTCATTTGCAATTTGAGTGTAACTGGAGAAGACAAGTTTACTGTAGTTATGTGTAATGGATTGTTGTAATGGCTTTGATAAGAATGTAGTAGCAAATTTGAAATAAAGTAATATTTTCTGTGCAATTTGAGTGTGTTTATATTTCAGCTTAATTTACAGTATTGGTATAATTTCCTTTATCGAAATCAGCTTTAGTGCATTGAGGTAAATTTGAGTACTTATTGAATGAGTACTTAGAATGAATTTTTCTGTAATTAAAGAAGTTGACTCTTGTTTTTAAAAAAATGGGTATCAATACAGAAAAATTTGAGTACTCTATCTTTCTGTTTTTCTCAGCTTCAATACAGCAATTTCCATAAGCTTCAATACAGCCCAAATTGTGTAACCATTTACAAATGGACAGAAATATGGGTATCAAACACTATCCAGATTGTGTAACCATTTACAATTTCCATAGCTTGAATCAACCAAATAAGCTTCAATACAACAAATGGAACCAAATAAGCTTCAATCTCTGCAATTTCCATAGCTTCAATGCAGCAAATGGATAGAAATGGACTAAAATTTCTAAGTTCTATCTTTCTGTTTTCCTTAGCTTCAATACAGCAATATCCATAACCTTCAATGATATCCAGATTGTGTAACCATTTACAAATGGGCAGAAGCAGGGGTATCAAACACATTTATCATATCGTCAACGTATAATCATAAGAACCAACATGAAAACTGCATTGGATCAACCAAATAACATACAGCTTTGGATCAACCAAAACTGAGATCAAAATTTCAACAGCTCAAGCAAGAGCGACAAAACGGACATCAAACTGAAATGCCAAAAAAACTGTCACAATTTTCATATTCATTCTAAATTCAAGTACATAAAAATTTTTGATTATGAGTGTACACATTCTGAGTTGAAATTTCTGCTTTTATAAGTTCACAAAATTTCTGCTTATACACATTCTAAGTTCACAAAATTGCTTGTACACATTCTAAGTTGCTTGTACACATTCTAAGTTCATTCTAAGCTGCTTGTACACATTCTAAGTTCACAAAATTTTTGCTTTTCTGCTTGAGCTGCAGCTGCTGTTGCATGAGCTGTGGCTGCTGAGGGTGCTTCCACTCTGCAATTACAGAATGAGTTTACAGCTTAATTTCAGAACATAAACAGAGAACATGCTTTGTCAACAACATGAATACTTAAATAAAAAGTAGGCTCAGAATGAAGGGACTACTGTAATGAATACTTAAATAAAAAGTAGCTGCTGCCCAATTTGTAGTACCCCACCTCTACTAAGGATCTACAATGAAGGGACTACTGTAATGAAAGCCCAACCAAAACTGAGATTTTATTAGAACTAATGTAAGCACTATGGTTGATCGAAATTAGTTTTCATGTTGATTCTTATGATTATACTTTGACAATCTGATTATATGTTTGATACCCATGTTTCTGTCCCTTTGTAAATGGTTACACAATCTGGATAGCATTGAAGCTTATGGAAATTGCTGTATTGAAGCTAAGAAACCAAACTTGAGCTGAGCTGTCGAAAGCTAATAAACATCAACAAAAACTGCTCAACCTCGGAACCAAAGTGAAACATACTGAAATGCCAATCAGCTAACATAATCACATTTAAGAAGTGATGCACATAATTATACTTGTGATGGTAGGTAGGGGAAACACATAATTGAATTTGATCAGCTGGACAAAACTGAGATCAAAATTTTAACAGCTCAAGCAAGAGCGACAAAACTGAGATAGAAGGAGAGGAGAGACTGAGGGATAAGTAAAATGAGCAGAATACCCCTCCATCATAATTCAGAGAGCAGGAGGAAGGGGATCCACACGATATTCATCAAGATCATAATGGAAATCGAGTGGTGGAGAGTGCGCAGAGAGGAGGGTGCGCAAATGAAGAGATCTCAAACACATTATCATATCGTCAAAGTATAATCATAAGAATCAACATGAAAACTGCATTGGATCAACCAAATAACATACAGCTTTGGATCAACCAAAATTGAGATCAAAATTTCAACAGCTTAAATTTCCTACTCATTCTAAGTTCAAGTACACAAAAATGCTGCAAATTACTCAACAATTCAATCCTCACTAACTACGGCTGCATATTAATGCCATGCCATATAGTTTGTTTAAATGAGTATTATAACTCAATCGAAACATAAACAGTCTCCTTCTCTCCTTCGTGTTCCTCATTCATTTGCAAAACTAACAGTGAGGAACATATGGCAACTGCAAGACTAGCAGTAAAACAACATCATTGCCTACATTGCAAATGCAGCAACAACACCAAATTAAGAAAGAGCAAAGTATAGCAAATGCAACAAATTAACATACAGCAAAGGCTCATTACTCATTGCCTACTGATTATCATATAATAACTCAAGCAACTAAGTATCATATAATAACTCAGGCCTACTATATTGTCAAATTCATCATTGCCTACTGATTATATACCCATGGTAAAAAATGCAACAAACTGAACAAGATGAGAATCAAACACTTCCTTTCAGTAGCCTCTTATCAAATGACAGAACTCAACTCCGAGCCACCTTCGATTTGGGTAAGGTAGATTTTCAGAGTAAAATCATAGTATATCGAGAGCGGAAGAAAAAAGAGAGAGATGGTCAGATGAGCTAGGGTTTCAGATTTGGGGGAATATCGAGAGCGGAAGAAATGAGAGGAGGAGCGCACCAAATCGTTGAGTAAGAGAAAATAGAGAGAGATGATCGGATTTAGAGTTTCAATTTGGAGCTAGGTTCGTCAGATTTGGAGGTAGGGTTTGGGGCGATTTGGGGCAATTTGGGGGGCGGGGAGAGAGAGAGCAGACAATAAAATCTGAGCGGGGAGATAGAAGGAGAGGAGAGATTGAGGGATAAGTAAAATGACCAGAATACCCCTCCATCATAATTCAGAAAGTGGGATGGAAGGGGAGCCACACGATCTTCATCAAGATCATAATGGAAATCGAGTGGTGGAGGGAGAGTGCGCACGAGAGTGCGCAAGAGGAGGGTGCGCAACTGAAGATATATATATATATATATATATATATATATATATATATATATATATAAAGTTGGTATGTGGCTGGTTTAATGAATATATGTGATTTGGTGTTTTGGTAGGTGGGGGCCCACATTGAAATAAAAAGTAGACTTTGAGTGCTGCTGTGTTTCAACATCCCGTGGGTGACGTCTCACTCCTGGGGCCCACCTGAGGATTGAAGAATGTTGTGGTGCTGTCTCTGCTGTGTGTGTGACGTGGCATACGGGCTACTGTGCACATGGGCAGAAAAGAGAAGAAAGAGTGGTGGTCGGTTGGGATGTGAAGAGGTTGGGAGTTAGGGAATTAGAGAGGTGGAAAAATAAAAGGTTGGGGGTTTTGAGAGTTAAGAAAATGAACAGATGGAGAGTTAATTGAGTAATTTATTAGGTGTGAAATTTTGCACTTTAAACCCTCACCTAGCCTTATAAATACACCATCATTTCTCTTCTTTTATTACACTCAAATAAACAAAAAAAATATGGAGAGGAAAAAGAAAAAGAGTAAGAGTGTTCTTGCTTGGAGAAGTTCTTGTTAGGAGGAGAAGGAAATTGTTAGGAGCTAGGAGTGCTTCCATCTCGTTGTTCAATCTTCATAAGAGGTGGGTGTTCTCATGCTTTCTAATTTTAGAACTATGCATGCTAGTAATAATAAATGAGTAGTGTAGAATTTGATTTGATAAAGTAGAACAAACCTATGCATTGTATGTAATGAAAGATGCTATGTTTAGTAAATTAATCAACATTATGTTAGTTGGTATTGAGAAAAGAAATAATTGATTAGTTAGTCATAAACTAGTATACATGAATGTAGAGATTTTTGATTATGTGAATAACTGTTGCGTTTTCCTTTTTGATAAGCAAATACGTTTTTGGTAAAGTAAATTTGATGATATGGAACTCATTTGATTGTTATAAGAGATGTAATATGTTATCTTTGTTTAAAAGAAATGAATGCAAATTTGTGTTTATTAATAAGAGGAAACAATTTTGAAAGTTTGTTTTACTTTTCTAAAATATGATTTCTGAACCTATGAGTTACTGTTACGAAGTAACTCAGTTTATATAAACAAATTTCAGTCTAACAAAAGATTAGAACGAGTGGAAAATCGAGTTTTTACGAAAGAAAAGAAATAACAGGAAGTTTTGAACAAAACATTTGAATAGATTCTATAACGTTGGGCGCACTTGGCCTAGTGGTCTGGAGTTGGCTGTGTGTGTTGGCAGGTCACGGGTTCGTAACTTGTGGTCTACAACATTTTTTTTTTGTATTTTGTTTTTAATTAATTCATAACCCAAGAATTGCATACTTAGATAGTTACCTTGGGCTTTAGAACATAAGTCCATAAAGGATTTAGTGGCTAGTGGGTCTGGGCTTGGGCTCTTGCTGTTGTCTTCGGCTGGTTCAGGGTTTGAAACTTAGAACCATCTTTTGATGAAAAAAATTTAATCTTTTTGCATATATTGGAGTTTTGGTATGAAAAAATTTAGAGATAAATTTTTATTATTTATATAAAATGAAATGGAAAATCATAAGAGATAATTATAAAATTTTCTTGTTTATTTTGAAGTATAAAAATAGAAATTTGATAATAAAACTTGCTTTTGTGAAGAAAAGTAAAATATTATTTTGTGAAGTGATTATTCTTGAAGAGATTGCACTTCTTTTTTTGTTTAAGAAATATCTTAAAATGAATTGAGACATCATATGAGCTTGAATTTGTGAACAAGATTTTATGTGATGAAATTGTGTATTTGAAAGAAATTATTTTGCTTATAAAGATTATGAATGAATAACTAGAAATTATTACTTTGTGGATAAATGTTAAGGCAAGACTTTGATCATTTGTGAATAAGTGAAGATAAAAATATCTAAGTTTAAGACATGTTTATTGAAGGGTATGTGTACCCATGGATTTCTTGTACATGATAAAGTCGTGATTTAGAGTTAGTGAGACCTCGGGTACTGGCACTATTGAATTGAAAAGAATTGAGATATATTTGAGATATGGCCATGGAGCTATCTCGTATTTGTTGATTAAGACCGGTATGAGGTAAGACTAATTCTAGGTTTGGAAATAAATTCATGCCATGAACTAAATAATTAGTCACATAAGTGAAGATGTAGTAAACCTGGGCAAACGTAAGTGGGTTGCTTCTATATAGTCGGCGGTGGACTCCGTAGCTATAGCCCCAGTCGGCAGACTGTGGTTGCTCCGTAGGAGACGGGCTTTTATTTTTAAATCCAGGACTTTGCGTAGTCAGACGGATAATTTGTCATACTCCAATGTATATACGTATACCGGGGCTAGAGGAGCACTTGCGGGATGATTCGCATGATGAGAGATCTGTAATAACAGTCAGTGGTGGACTCCGGGGCTGGGATCCATATTCGTGGAATGATCTAAACCTTATTTTATTACTGAGTAGTTTCATGGCGATGGATCAAACCCTTAAATGTGGAGTATGTAGGTGCTTGCCCTCGGACCTGTAGTATGGGATGCATAGAATTCGAACAAGTGTGCATTAGTGTCATCCTAATATAAAATGTGTGCATTAGGCATTAAGGCATGGCATACACTTACATGTTTAGTATAGTCACAATTTAATACTTTATTGTTCATTAAATCTTTGTGGTTTGTTAAAGTAATGAGATCATTATATGTACGGTATAGAAAGGATGGCCGAGTATAATATTTTCGTTAGTTGTAAATGACTGACATGCCTACAGCTTAATATGCAGGTAATGGACTTTTTATGAAGAAGTAAAGATGTTATGATGCAGTTGATGACTTACATTGTTAAAGTTGTACAAGTTGTATTTTATTTCATTGTTGTATTTCTTTTATTCTTCCGCTGTGTAAACAAAATGTAAAGAACTCTGATGTTGTTGAAAAAGTTTTAATTTTCTTGTAAAATTGTACGAAGTGAAGTATAAAGATCCTGTGAAATCTCGAATTCGGTCTTATTTGGAATTCGGGGCGTTACACATTAGCCGTGTTGTAAGGAAGTCCTCGATTGCCTCAGGGTTGGAGAGCTATTTCGAGGTGCTAGGCACGAGGTGATAGCCATTTTGTGGAGAAATCAGCGACTGCCTCAGGGTCGGAGCACCATTTTGAGGCGCTAGGCACGAGACGTTAGCCATTTTATAGAGAAATCTGTGATTACATGGGGTTAGAGCACCATTTAGAAACACTATGAAAGATACCTGAGCCATATTGTAGAGAAATCTGCGAGTTGCTCAAAGATGGAGTACCAAGACTTCCGAGCTTACTGTATGAGAGCTAGTGAGTTGCAGGAGCAGCTCGAGTGACAAGTTGAACTCCAAAGTGGGAATAGCTTGAGTTATAAGTTGGACTTTGAACCTGCTGTTTGAGGGTTAGCGAGTTGCGGGAGCAGCTAAAGTGCAAGCAGAACTCTAAAGTGGGAGCATCTTGAGTCACAAGTTGGACTCCGAACTAGCTGTTTGAGGGCTTGCGAGTTATGGGAGTAGCTCGAGTGACAAGCCAAACTTCAGTGTGAGAATAGCCTGAGTCACAAGTTGGACTTCGAGCCTGCTGTTTAAGGGTTAGTGAGTTGCGGGAGCAGCTAGAGTGACTAGTCAAACTCCAAAGTGGGAGCAGCTTGAGTCACAAGTTAGACTCTAAACCTGCTGCTTGAGGGTTAGCAAGTTGCGGGAGCATCTAAAGTGATAATTTGAACTCCAAAGTGGGAGAAACTTGAGTCGCAAGTTGGACTCTGAACCTATTGTTTGAGGGTTAGTGAGTTGCAAGAGCAGCTCGAGTAACAAGCCGAACTCCAATGTGAGAGTAGATTGAGTCACAAGTTGGACTCCGAACCTACTATTTGAGGGTTAGCAGTTATGGAAGCAGCTTGAGTGACAAGTCAAACTCTAAGGTGGGAGCAACTCGAGTCAAGAGTTGAACTCCGAACCCGTTGTTTGATAAAGAGCAAGTAGTGAGAGCAACTCTATGGAAGAGTTAGACTCTAGACCTGTTGTTGGAAATTAATGAGTTGTTGATGTAGATCGGAAGATGAGTTGAGCACCGAAGTCATTGTTTGCATCCGTAGGGTAGTACCAGAGTTTATGAATAAAACATTAAGTTTTTTTGAAGAATCAAACTAAGTGGCTACCTTGGTAGCTAGCTTTTATTACATGCCTTGACCATTTTAGGGACTAGTCTAATTACAAATCTCAACAATTTAGTGGAGGGTGTTAAGCACCCTCGTTAAAATTTATCCAGCTCGATCCGGGGTGGTTCATTTGCTCTCCAAGATGTACTCAGAGATGTGACCATGGCCGATGAGAGCTTTGATTCTGTCTTTGAGAGTTCGGCACTCATCAGTGTTATGTCCACCGTCCCTGCAAAACCAGTGCCTTCGGCTCTTCTCTCTTCTCTTGTTTATTTGATTCATCATAGGAAGAGGACGGAGTAGTCCGTCTCCTTCAATTTCCATAAGGACCGTCGAGATGCTCGCATTTAGAGGGGTGAACTTGTCGAAGCGAGGGACCGGAGGGGGGAGCCATTGTTCGGATTTGTCCCTCTGGGACTTCCTAGGCCCCTCCTCATCCCCACTTTTTCATTTGTATATGGACAAGTGCTCACTTTGGTCCCGAGGATGAAGAGCTTCTTCCGCTCGGATGTATTTCTCACTTCGCAGGAGAAGTTTAGAGAAATCCGAAGGTGGCTTTTTGGCAAGGGAGGTCTTGAAGAGGTCGTGTCGAAAGTTTTATCTGAAGGAGGCCGATGCGACCCCGGAATCAGAAGAGGGGATGAGGGGATGGACCGGGCTTCTGCCATAAATCTATGGACGAAGTCATGGAGTGACTCTCCATTCATCTGCTATAAGTTTAGCAGAGAGACACTTGTCTTTTTTGCATTCGGCTCGTCACGAAATGAGTAAGGAAGCTCTCCTCGAGCTGGTCGAAGGAGAAGATAGAATTTGGGGCAAGTCTGGAGTACCACTCGTGCGAAGCCCCACAGTGTGGCGAGAAACGCACGATAGAGGAGAGCATCCAAAGCGCTATGAATCATTATGAGGGTTTTAAACCCCTCAATGTGATCAACAGGATCCAACTGCCCATTGTAGATCTCGATGGTTGGAGGCTTGGAGCTCCTCGGGACCGGGGGCTTCAAGGGTATGGGAAGAGAAGGGGGGTCGGACTAGACGGTACCCTCAGCCTGATTGCCTCTCGCCTTCCCCAGTCAGGCGAAGCGGTCTTTCATTTATTGTAATCGCTTAAGGATGACGTCTTCTTGTCCCTCGGATCCAGTCGATCAGTGGGACTCTTCGTTCTTGGTCCCCCCAGTACGAGGGTTATCATGTGGTGTTCGTTCAGAGTTCCGCCTCGGAGAGCCCGGATGACCTAATTCTGAAATTCTTGGAACTTAGCCCTCGTCACATGGCCTTCTTCTCCAAGGCCATTTGGGGGTCGACGATCACTTAGGGAGCGACTGCGCTCCTTTTCTCGACTGTGGGAGGAGTGACAGCTTCTGCTTGGAGGATGATTCGAGGGTCCTTCGTTTTTTGAGTGGTCGAGGCAAAGGCAAGTGTCCTCCTCGTCCTGTCGATTATTGAGGATGTTTCGGATGTCAGAAATCGCTGGGCGTTCGGTCCTTCGTGCAACCAAGCGAGAAGCGTTCGGAGCGGGCCTATGCTGACGTTCACCCTGTCGTTGTATTTATGAAGACGTACATAGCACATGCAAATTACTATAATAATATTATAATGGGACATGCGTAACTAATATACATAACTAATAAAAGAATATCTTTTTATTAAGAGGTGCATCATATGTGTAAATTTTTAATTTATCATAAGGTATAAGCAATATCATCAGTCAGCTATAAGTCAATTAATAGTGTTGTTTATTACTTGACGAATAATAATAATACTCATATGTACCTAATTGATATAAACAAATTAAAAAGCTATAATGTGCAACCATGGCATATGTTAATTGAGAAAACATTATTGTAATATAAACATGCATTAGCAGAAAATCCCTTTCAGTTTTCACAACATTTTGGTGCTTCATTTTATTTTATTGTTTTTTTTATAAGACACTTTTGAAAATATTTGCAGAAAGAGCACAGTTGGTAAAGTATTTGTATTCGTGGACTCAACAACAAAACTGCTGTTCTCAACAACGTGTTTAGTTATTTCATGCTCACTGTTGGAACACGGCGAGTTGTGCTAACTTTTTGAGAAACTCGCCATTCCCAATGGCGAGTTTAGTTCAAAAAATTTCAATGAAGACTCGCTGTTCCCAACGGCGATGACATTTATACTAGACTCGCTGTTAGGAACAACGAGTTTAGTTCAAATTTTTCAATGAAGACTCGCTATTCCCAACGGCGAGGACATTTACACTAGACTCGCTGTTGGGAACGACAAGTTTAGTTCAAAAAAATTCTATGGAGTTTTTTTCCCTGAAAATTCACTAAGTCAAACAGAAAATTTCACTGTATGTGAAATATCCTACATCCTCACCATTCCCAAGAGTGAGTCTAGTATAAATGTCCTTGCCATTAGGAACTGCGAGTCTTCATTCAAAATTCCGATCTGAACTCGCTGTTGGGAACGACAAATTTTTTATAAAAAAAAGCACTAAACTTGCCGTGTCCCAACGGTGAGCATGAAACAACTAAACTCGTCGTTGGGAACCGTGAGTTTAGTTGTTGAGTCGACAAACGCAAATACTTTACCAACTGTCATCTTTCTGCAAATATTTTCAAAATGTGTCCTATATAAAAAAAATCTATTTTATTAGGTTTTTTTTATCGCAACATTTGGTGTTTTTTATTAGAAGTTTCTTCCGCTGCAAACGGGTCTGTGTGCACAGACCCGTGCGAACTTTAATCTGGGCCGTAGATCCAACGACCCATATATTTTTTATTAAACTTTGCCTTAACTCGACGTTGGAAATGGCGGGTTAAGGCAAAAAAAAAATATATGCCTGATGTTGAATTTTTGCAAGTGTACAAAATCGCACAAGTAATATAGATAGGTGAGTAGAGTGTCGAACCCACAGGAACTAGATATTTTACTGAGTACCGATATCGCTATATTAATCACTATTTGGAAGATCGAATTTTATAAATAATGAAATAACTAAATTACTTTAATCTAACTAAATCTAACTAAATTGGTGAAAAGGGAGAAGGCTGTGAAACTATGAAGCTCTTGTACTTTGTTTAATGGTAAAATTAGTTCTAGGGCTCTTGGTTCACCTCGTTTATCACACACACAAATTATAATTCCTTATAAATAAAAATATTATCTTTCCCAATTGTAGACCAAAATCCTAAAGATATTAACCACTCTATCCACGTAGTCTAAAAATTATTCTCAACTAATTCTTCGCCTATCCATCAAATTATTAATTGAAAATTTGGATTTCTTAACGGTCACGTCCTCCAATATACGGTGTTAATTTTTATTAATCACAAATAACCTATTCGGTCTCTTTATGATTTGAAAAATCATACAAATGTCTATCCACCATGTTGTACGCATAAATAATAAAAATTAAAACACAACTAGGAAAAATAGAGTAATAATAAGGAATTAAAACTTGTGTTCTACAAAACTCGACTACATCTTAGCCTCTAGAACAATAAATTCAGTTCATATTTGTTTGGGATTGCATCTAAAAATTGGAGAAGAAGAGATACAAAAAGAAATACAAAATTTAATGCAAACCAGTTCCCTTCTCTCTCTCTTTCTATCTCAAAAACTGAACCCAAACTGTCTTGAAGACCGCGCCGTCAGCTCTTGGGAACCACGCCAGGATCAGCAGACCTCGCCACGTCAGCAACCTGTCACGTCGCCGCGTCGTTTTGGCCTGTCACGTCGCCGTGGGAACTCGCGCCTTGTGCTGCGTCACGTCAGAAGAAGGAGACGAAGACAGCCTTTCTTCTCCCGTTTGATTCGCTCCACTGAACTCTCTCTCTCCTCTGGTTACACGTGAGAGAGAGATTCAGTTTTAATATATATTTTTTCTGTCTTTTTTTTATATTTGTATCAATGATTAGCCGTCACCTCTTACCCTTCTTCTCTCTCCTTTGCTTTGTATTTATAGAGAACGGGAAGGAGTTAAGGGTTTGTACTTTTTGCAGAAAACCCCACTCTTTTTCCTTATTTCCTTCCTAATTTGATCTGAATTTTATTTCTTTCTCTTTCTTTCTTTTCTTCCTTTTCTGCCAACCACGTGCTTCTGCATACACAAAATAATACCAGAAATTCGGACTTTTAAATAAAATAAAATTAATTAGTTTAAAATTAATTAAACTAACTACAAATCATATTAGCTTATAAAAATCCTTTTAAAATTATTTGTCACACTTTTAACTCAACAAAAACAATAAAAATTAATAAATCCATTATTTTATTTTGTTTGTTGATTTTTTCCACAAATCTTAATTTTTTGCAGCAAAAATATTTTTTCTTCAAAAATAATTAATTAAATGAAATCCTATCGAAATAAGATGAATTATAGACAATATCAACGAAAACAAGCCATTTTAATAGGTAAATGAGTACAAATATTTGTATATAAATTAGACACTTCAAATACCCCCAAACTTAAGATTTTGCTTGTCCTCGAGCAAAAAGTAGAATTATAAACAAGGGAATAATAATAGTGGACTCAACCCATCACGCTAAGAGATCTCATCATGTAAGCATCAAAATTTCAATTAAAAATATAAACAATTGCAAATAAAGTAAAACTATGCATACCCACTTTCTCCAGTGCAATTATTTATTCATAATTCCCAACCCAATCGCATTTGTCATGCAATTAATGTAATTATAGTATGCAACAACTCAATCTGTGATTATCCCTTCTCTCTACTACAAACCGAGTAGCAAACTAGAATTTTTTTTTTAGTCTCTTCTTTAAGTCGTCACTTGCCTTTTGACGCGAATGCAAAATATTTGTGATGAATTCACTCGGTTACTCAACAAGTCACAAATTTAAAGTGCTTTGCATACTCATATTTCAAGTTGCCGTTTTACGTAAAAGTAAACATTTGTGATGAATACCCCTAGTTACTAAGCAACTCAAAACATTAGAGTAGATTGACTTTATTCTTTTTTTTAAAAAAAAAATTATTACTCTATTTACTTAAACTCTGTTTAGGACTAGATCAAAGAGGATAACCACAAGAAAAAGCATCACATTTGTCTTTAATGTATAATAGCATGACTCACACAATTTTATAAGGAATTTTGAAACTCAATAATCCTAAAGTAAATAAGTATGCTTACTCTTGCTTTATAAGAAATTGTTTATCCCAAAAATTATTTCAATGCTTATCTCAATGAAGAACTCAAAAGTGTAATAGTAAGCCTAATTGAAATCCTTTTGAAATTTTGTTTTTCTTTTCAAAAATAAATAATAAATTTCTAAACCTTCTCCCCAAACTTGAATATCACATTGTCCTCAATGGGAAAGAAAAAGAAAAACAAAAAGAAAGCAAAAATTTTAGAATATCTCCCCTGATTCGTCTTTAAATTTCTGCACTCACAGTGTTCGGTGTTTTGGCGATATCTGGAGCTGTAGATGTCCAAATAGGCTGAGTTTTTTTTTGCTGGAAAGCTAAGAAGATTTTCTACAATTTCTCTTTGAATCACTTTTCCAGATTCTGACTCTAAACTGCTCAAAAACAGCCATCAATGCATGTGTTCAAAATGGCTCCGCCCGGCGACTTCCAAAATTTATGCAATCCTACAAGATAAAATCAAAAATTAAAATAAAATAAACTAAAAGATAAATCAAACCTAAATGCAATAAAAGAAAACATGGGTTGCCTCCTAAGAAGCGCTAAGTTTTAAGTATTCAGCCAGACATAGGGTGAGATGGTTAAGTAACGCCAAGATCCAACAACATTAAAACATCCTTTCTAATTTTTCTCTTCAGGTGTGGATTAGGTTCAAGCTCCAATTTGAGGCGTTTCCTTCTTGATGACGATGTCTTTGATTCTCCCACCTCTTTGAATTTATGCTGCAAAAATGAATAAATAGAAGGTTCAGCATCCAAATACATGACATGTTCAAAAATATTTACTTTCTTAGTTTCAAAAATTTCTGTACTTGTTGGACATACTTCAATTGGTGATTTTTCATTTTCAGCCTTATGTTTCTCGCCCACAATTAAATGCGTTTCACTTACTTGAATGGATGACTGTTCTTTAGGAGGAAAATTTATGGAATTAAATACATCATACATTACTTGCTCATGCTGAATTTGTTCCTCCACAATTTGTTCAATCTCACTTTGCTTTTCAACCACATTCTGTTCGCCATATTCTTCTTGTGGTTGTTCAATTGTCCCCCCGCTTCCTAGTGTTATAGCCTCGATATGCTCCTCAAGATTGTGAATGGAAGCCGAAGTTGAATTTGCAACATTTTGGATTTCCAAATCTGTCTTTTGAATGTATTGTTCTGCCCTTTGCATGTAATGCATAAACATGTCTTCAAGTGTCGGCTTCTCTTCTGGCTGTGGAAAATTTTGAGGTGGTATAACTGCTCTTTGATTGTTGTTCCATGGAAAATTAGGGGCGTGTCTCCATCCTGAATTGTATGTGTTTGCATAATGATTGTTTTGTATTTGAAAGTTTGACACAAAATTTTCATGTTCGGCATTTGATGGAGCAAAAGGGTTCCCCACTTGACAATCTGAACTTGCATGATTTCCTGCACAAAGATTACAAATCATATTAGATTGCATAACATTAAAATTCATATTTTCTACTTGTTTAGATAAAATATCATTTTTTGTATTTAAAGTAGAAAAAGGATCAAGTTCAAAAACTCCAGCCACTTTTCTTGGCATCGTTCTCTCTGAAGACCACTGGTAATGATTTGATGCCATCTCTTCTAAAAGATCATAGGCTGCTTGGTAAGTTTTGCTCATCAGTGCACCATCAGCTGCTGCGTCAACGATAGATCTATGTGTAACTCCCAAACCATTATAGAATGTTTGCATTTGCAGCCATTTCGGTAGTTCATGATTAGGACACTTTCTCAATAACTCTTTGTACCTTTCCAATGCATCATACAAAGACTCAGTCTCAAATTGAGTAAATGTGCAAATATCATTCCTTAGTTTTGCTGTCTTTGCTGGAGGGAAATACTTGGCTAGAAATATTTGTGCAAGTCCCTCCCAAGTAGTAATACTACCTGGTGGTAGATAATGTAGCCAAGCCTTCGTCTTATCTCGTAGTGAAAAAGGAAAGAGTCTCAATCTAATTGCATCATCTGATACTCCATTGTGCTGGAAAGTGTCACAAATTTCTAGAAATTTTGAAATGTGAGCATAAGGATCTTCGTGTGGTAGTCCCCAAAATTGAACAGTCTGTTGAATCAATAAAATCATCTCCGGTTCAATCTCAAAGTCGTCAGCTTCAATAACCGGCTTCTTTATGCTTGATTCATAAATCGAGGGCATAGCATAGTCTCTCAAAGGCCTGTTCACATCGTTCCCCATGATAATGTACATGTAGGTCCTGAAATATCAGTGTTGAAAAAGGAAAAATAAAAAAAATAAAAAAAACTAAAATAAGAAAAATAAAAAAAAGTAAAAGTTAGTCAAAAGAAAATAAAGATGTAAAATAATAATAAAATAAAAATAATTACAAAAAAAATCCAAATTAGCAATAATCTAGCAATTTCCAATATCAATAAAAAAATAAATAGTCCCCGGCAGCGGTGCCAAAAACTTGATGTTGAATTTTTGCAAGTGTACAAAATCGCACAAGTAATATAGATAGGTGAGTAGAGTGTCGAACCCACAGGGACTAGATATTTTACTGAGTACCGATATCGCTAGATTAATCACTATTTGGAAGATCGAATTTTATAAATAATGAAATAACTAAATTACTTTAATCTAACTAAATCTAACTAAATTGGTGAAAAGGGAGAAGGCTGTGAAACTATGAAGCTCTTGTACTTTGTTTAATGGTAAAATTAGTTCTAGGGCTCTTGGTTCACCTCGTTTATCACACACACAAATTATAATTCCTTATAAATAAAAATATTATCTTTCCCAATTGTAGACCAAAATCCTAAAGATATTAACCACTCTATCCACGTTGTTTAAAAATTATTCTCAACTAATTCTTCGTCTATCCATCAAATTATTAATTGAAAATTTGGATTTCTTAACGGTCACGTCCTCCAATATACGGTGTTAATTTTTATTAATCACAAATAACCTGTTCGGTCTCTTTATGATTTGAAAAATCATACAAATGTCTATCCACCATGTTGTACGCATAAATAATAAAAATTAAAACACAACTAGGAAAAATAGAGTAATAATAAGGAATTAAAACTTGTGTTCTACAAAACTCGGCTACATCTTAGCCTCTAGAACAATAAATTCAGTTCATATTTGTTTGGGATTGCATCTAAAAATTGGAGAAGAAGAGATACAAAAAGAAATACAAAATTTAATGCAAACTAGTTCCCTTCTCTCTCTTTCTATCTCAAAAATTGAACCCAAACTGTCTTGAAGACCGTGCCGTCAGCTCTTGGAAACCACGCCAGGATCAGCAGACCTCGCCACGTCAGCAACCTGTCACGTCGCCGCGTCGTTTTGGCCTGTCACGTCGCCGTGGGAACTGGCGCCTTGTGTTGCGTCACGTCAGAAGAAGGAGACGAAGACAGCCTTTCTTCTCCCGTTTGATTCGCTCCACTGAACTCTCTATCTCTCTCCTCTGGTTACACGTGAGAGAGAGATTCAGTTTTAATATATATATATATATATATATATATATATATATATATATATATTATTTGTATCAATGATTAGCCGTCACCTCTTACTCTTCTTCTCTCTCCTTTGCTTTGTATTTATAGAGAACGGGAAGGAGTTAAGGGTTTGTACTTTTTGCAGAAAACCCCACTCCTTTTCTTTATTTCCTTCCTAATTTGATCTGAATTTTATTTCTTTCTCTTTCTTTCTTTTCTTCCTTTTCTGCCAACCACGTGCTTCTGCATACACAAAATAATACCAGAAATTAGGACTTTTAAATAAAATAAAATTAATTAAACTAACTACAAATCATATTAACTTATAAAAATCCTTTTAAAATTATTTGTCACACTTTTAACTCAACAAAAACAATAAAAATTAATAAATCCATTATTTTATTTTGTTTGTTGATTTTTTCCGCAAATCTTTACTTTTTGCATCAAAAATATTATTTCTTCAAAAATAATTAATTAAATGAAATCCTATCGAAATAAGATGAATTATAGACAATATCAACGAAAACAAGCCATTTTAATAGGTAAATGAGTACAAATATTTGTATATAAATTAGACACATCAATGCCTTAACCCGTCGTTGACAAGGACGGGTTAAGGAAAAGATATAATCTCAGATCTGTATACAGTCCTTCGTCTTCAGCGTCGAAACTAAACCTAGCACAGATCCCCATTTTTTTGGGCAAAACCAAACCCAAAAACCCAAAAAAAAATTCAATGTCCTCCATTTACCCTTACTCCTCCTCTTCCACTCTCATACAATCTCTCTTTCTAAATATCTACATCAAAAGCAAATCAATTCCCGTGCGAAGACCACAAATCGTTCTAATGGCAAAATTCGTTGTTATTTTGTAAAGTAATGACTAATTTTTAGCCTTATTAGAGTTAATTATATTGATTTTTAAATTTTTACATAGTAAATTATTTAGGAAGTTCCAAAAAATGCTTTGCCCAAAATAATTTAGAAATGTAGTAATATTTGGCTTACTAATTTAGTTTTATTTTTGTTGGATTTTCACGTTTAATTTATACAGAATTAATGACTTAGAATTTTTTGGTGTGGTTAGAGTAGAAAACCTTGCAAACGGCCTCCAAAAAATATGAAACTTTGCGAGTAGGTTGATCTCACGCAGCACAAGCCACCCCAACTTGTAGAAATAGATTTCGATTCACGGTTCGAGATATAAGGCCGTGTATCGCTTTTGGTTTAAAAAAACCTAATAAAGCAGTATACAGCCGTATCTCGCAAACCGTGAGTCGAAACTCACTTCTATAAGTTCGAGTGGCTTGCGCTAAGTGAATTCGACCAAGTTGGAAAGTTTTATAAATTATGGATGTCGTTTGTACTTTTTTCTCACGTTCCTCACATTAGATGTTACTGACTTAGAATTTTTTTAGTGCGGTTAGAGTTGAAAACCTTACAAACGGCCTCTAAAAAATACGAAACTTTGCGAGTAGGTTGATCTCACACAACACAAGCCACCCCAACTTGTAGAACTGGGTTTTGATTCACGGTTCGAGATGTAAGGCCGTGTATTGTTTTAGGTTGAAAAAAAGCCAAATAAAGTGATATACGACCGTATCTCTCGAACCGTTAGTCAAAACTGACTTGTACAAGTTTGGGTAGCTTGCACTACGTGAATTCAAGCATGGTGCAAAGTTTTATTAATTTTGGATGCCGTTTGTGCGGTTTTTTCACGTTCCTCGCATTAGAAGTTAGTGACTTAGAATTTTTTAAGTGCGGTTAGATTAGAAAACCCTTCAAACGACATCCAAAAAGTACAAAACTTTGTGAGTAGGATGATCTCATGTAGCACAAGCAATCCGAACTTGTATAAGTCAATTTTGACTCACGGTTAGAGAGATACGGCCGTGTATCGCTTTCGGTTAAAAAGCCAACTAAAGTGATACATGGCTGTATCTCTCGAACCGTTAGTCGAAACTAACTTGTACAAGTTGGGGTGGCTTGCGCTACGTGAATTCAAGCAAGGTGCAAAATTTTATTAATTTTGAATGTCGTTTGTACAGTTTTGTCACGTTCCTCGCATTAGAAGTTAGTGACTTAGAATTTTTTAAGTGCAGTTAGATTAGAAAACCCTTCAAACGACATCCAAAAAATACGAAATTTTGCGAGTAGGATGATCTCATGTAGCACAAGCAACCCGAACTTGTATAAGTAAATTTTGACTCACGGTTAGAGAGATACGGCGGTGTATCGCTTTCGGTTGAAAAAACCCAAATAAAGTGATACACGGTCGTATCTCTCGAATCGTTAGTCGAAACTCACTTCTACAAGTTGTGTTGGCATGCGCTACGTGAATTCAAGAAAGGTGCAACGTTTAATAAATTTTGGATACCGTTTTGTGGGATTTTCTCACATTCCTCGCATTAGAAGTTAATGACTTAGAACGCGTTTAGTGTGGTTATACTAGAAAACCCTTCAAATGACCTTCAAAAAATACGAAATTTTGCGACTTAGATGGTCTAACATAGATCAAGCAATCCCAATTTGTAGTAGGTTAAAGATTTGATTAACGGTCTGAGAGATACAATCGTGTGTCGCTTTTGGTTATAAAAACACCAAATACAGCGGTACACGACCGTATCTCGCATACCATGAGTCGAAAATCACTTCTGCAAGTTACGGTGGCTTGTTCTAGGTGAATTAAAGTAAGTTGCAAGGTTTTATAAATTATGGATGCCGTTTGTCCGATTTTGTGACGTTTCTCTAATAATATGTAAATAAACTTAGAAAGTTATCATCACATTCCATAACGAGTTTAGTAGCCCCTAACTGTTCTCCTTTTCACGCTTTCTTAGGTATGGACAGTTTTGAAGAAAGTTCTGTTGGCGGAGAGAAATTTGTTCGTGCACAACAAATTGGTGAGTTTCTTCCTCATGTTGACAAGCACCTAAAACCGAAGATTGGTATGACATTTCCCACTCTAGAGAAAGCGGAAAAATTTTATTCATCATATTGCAAATGTGTGGGATTCTCTATGCATAAGGGTGCAAATAAATACAAGGAAAACGATGTAGTGGATAAATCATATGTTTGTAATAAAGCCGGGGAGTCACCGAATAATCAGAATGAAGCTAGACGTGGAACAATTTCTAGAACGGGTTGCAAAGCTTTCGTTCGTGTGAAACTAAACCCACAAAGTAATTCACAAAATAATTCGTGGATTCTTTATTCATTTAATAAACCACACAATCACGAATTTACTTCACCCGGTAGACGTCCTACCTCGAACCGTGAATTGACAAATACAGATAAAAAAGTAATTGGTCAACTTACCAAAGCTAATGTCCCTGTATGCAAACAAATGTTATTCTTCGAAGGTGCAAGTGGAGGTAATGAGAAAATTGGTTTTACTGAAATCGATGTCAGAAATCTCAGGAGAGGCGAGATGGAAGGTTTAAAAGGACACGACGGGCAAATGCTACTTGAGTTCTTTGAATCCAAAAAGGAGATTGATCCTTTATTCTATTATGATTACCAATGTGATCTCGAAGGGCGATTGTCCCATTGTGTCTGGGTGGATGGTATCGCTAGAAAGAATTATGAAGTATTTAGGGATGTTCTCTGCTTTGATGCTACCTACAACACAAACCGATACGGCATGTTGTTCGTACCATTTGTTGAATTCAACCACCATTGGCAATCAATATTCCTAGGTTGTGGGTTCATCCCAAATGAGAAGGCATCCTCATTTGAGTGGTTCTTTGAAAAGTAGCAAGGAGCAATGACTCACGATCCGATGAACATCGTGACAGATGAGGATCGTGGAATAACTTCTGCAGTTTCTAAAGTTTTCTTAACCACGTCACATAGATATTGCATTTGGCATATTTTGGATAAGTTACCGTATGAAGTGCATATGCCGAATAACATTGACGAGTTTAGGAATGCTTTGAAGACTATCATTTATATGGCGGAATATAAAACAGAATTTGAACAGAAGTGGAAAATTTTGATTTCCCAGTACAAACTTGAGAATAACAAATGGTTGAAGGAAAAATTTGAGATCCGCGAGAAATGGGCTCCCCTGTACGCAAGAGACTCATTTTGGGACGACATGTTGAGTACCCAACGTAGCGAATCTCTACATTCATCCTTGAAGCACCATACTCATAAGAAGTACTCATTACATGAATTTTCCGTCATCTTTGTCCAGGTCTTAGTAAAACAAAGACACGATTAACTTAAAGAAACACATCGTAATCGCGAGGAGAGGCCAAAATTGAAGACCGAATGGGCGTTGGAGTCACAAATGGCGGGAACATACACACTGAAGATTTTCTACAAATTCCAATAAGAAGTTGTAAAAAGCTTATTACTTAATGTGAGTTTAATTGCGAGTATGGATACACCGGATAGTGCAGCTTATTCTGTAACCGTTTGTGGAAATTTAGAACCGGGGAGGGTGATTTCTTATTGTAAAATCAGTCAAATTGCTAAATGCCCTTGTGCCATGTATGACTTCGTAGGCATTTCCTGCAAACATCTATTGGCAGTTATTCGGTTCACAGATCATATCGCACTACCAGAGCAATATATTTTTAGGCGATGGACCAGGGATCAACTGACAAGAAGCAGTACACCGGTTCCCAATAGTATGGACGACAATTTTGCCTCTCGTTATTGTGAACTGACTATGCACTTAAGACATTTGGTCGATCTTGGTTATTCTTCAGAGCGAGGGTACAAGTACATGCTCGACCACATGCTCAAGGGAATCGAAGGCTTTGCTCACATTGAATCTGAGAATAGCACACCACACGAAGGTAGCGCACAACCGGAAAGTGGTGGACATGCACATGCACATGCACATGCACATGCACATGCACAAGTAGGGGACCCCGTGCAGTGGGGGGAGGCCTAAAGGAAAAATGTTGAAGTTTATCAGAGAATGCCAAAAAACGAAGAGGCCAAGACTTTGCAGGACATGCCTTCGTGTCGTATGTCACGATTCACGAAATTTTCCAAAAAATATGGCAAGGTAATATATCAGAGACCAAGTATTTGTTAATTGGACTCAATGAATCTAAACTTGTTGTAGTCGATACTAACCCATTCTTTTCCCTTATTTAGTAGATCGGTAGGGTATGAAGAACCTCCAAACGCTGGAGAGAGTGATGATGATGAAGGTGACGGTTCGTGCTAAGGGGTTTTTCGTGTTATGTATGTCACATCAAACTTTCAAGATAAACACCGAATAATTGCTTACTTTTTTATTTTGATGTGAAGATAATTATTAATTTCGACTTGATTATTAACCCAATTTTTTTTTTTTTTTGGTGTAGGTCCGGAATGAAACAAAATCGTTATTATGGAAAGAATCAATGCGTAGAAAAATTCCTTACTTTTGATTGTATATATGTGGTTAATTGAACGTATCTTTTTGGTACAATTAGATTACTGGTGTATTTAATCAGAGTGTAATCTCTGTATGTATGCATTTTGTGTATTTGTGAACTAAATATGTTGTTGTGGGTTTTGATGTTGTAATTGGGTAGCGAATGTTTATTTATGTTGAAATTTGTGGATTTTGAAGATGTGTGCAATTTGGACAACTCGAACTATTTGTGAATTTTTTTGTAATTAATTTTTTTGGGATGCCGATATGTACAGATTTATTATTTGTGTTGAAGGGTGTGAGTGAATTTTATGTTTTTGTGGAGATTGTGTATTTCTGCAATATATCTATGCTGTTGGAATTTTTTAATTTGTGGAAAATTATGAAAATTTATGCAAACTTTCATTTTGAAGATAAAATACTGCAAAAATCGGATAAACCTAGGCCGTTATTGAGGATAACGAGTTAAAATAACATAACCCATTATCGAGGAGAACGGGTTAAGTAGATTGATATTGGCAGGACTTCATACCCTACAGACCAAGTATTGATAAAGTACTGCCAATTTCTCTCTACTTAACCCGTTATTGGGGATAACGGGTTAAGATCACTTAACCCGTTATTGAAGATAACGGGTTAAGTAGATAGATATTGGCAGTATTTTATCAATACTTGGTCTGTATGGGATTGACCTGCCAATATCAATCTACTTAACCCGTTATTGGTGATGACGGGTTAAGATCACTTAACCCGTCATCGTTAATAACGGGTTAAGTAGAGAGTTTTTGACAGAACTTTCGTCTGTGTAGGCTCTATGTGCTTTTGTTGATACATATACAACTTCACAAAATATGTTTATTCACAACAACTTCTACAGATGATAATTTGCTCATTCAGCAATTCACATCAATCTTGGGATACTTAACCTGTTAGGTTGATTGATATTTGCAATCTCTTCGCCTTTGTGGTATAACTCTTCAAATTTCCAAGATAAAGTTCGGAGAATATAGGGATACGGGTTATATCTTATAACAGCTTTGTACATCATACATTACAAACTGGCAAATATATGTAAATTGAACATACATAGAATGCATACATAACTAAAGCTAATTGATATTACAAAGTCATTCTTTGACACTTTCACCAAAATTTGTAATTAATTTAGTATACAAGTACATGTTGGGTTTTTTCTCAAAGAGGTAGGAAGGACTGCTGACACTGCCTTTTTTTGAATGCATAAGTAACAGTTATCCCCCCTGCATACAATTTAGTTCACTACTATTACACAGAGGCAGCAATTCTCCGGTTCGTGGGATAGAGTAGTAGTGGGTGTAACCGCATATTCAAAGTACTTGACAACTTCTTGACACGCACTCCTCATATTCGTACTATTTGTTGCACGATTGTGAGGTGTGCATGCCAAGAAGTTGAAAAGTACCATGAATACATTGTGACACCTACCACTACTCCGTCTTACGAAACCAGAGAATTGTTGCACTCTGTGTAACAATAGAGAACGAATGTGTATGAATGGAGGAGAATTGCTACTTATGCATTCATTCAAAAAGCCCCAAAAAGAAGAGTAAGGGGAATGAAGAAAAAAAAGGCAGAGTCAGGAGTCCTCCCTACCCCTTGAGAGAAACCCAGCATGCACTTGTACGCTAAAGTAGACATGCATATGCCTCTCTACTTCTGCATCTTCAGCTTCTTTCTGAAAACAATGTTATGAAGAACTCAGTTGAAGAAAACTCTCTTTGAACTCAGTTTTTTTTAGAACTCAAACTTCTTCCCCCTTCAAGAAATGTGTCTCCTCCCTCTTTTTTTTTTCTTTTTGTTCTTCATTGAACTCAAGAGGCATAGTTATAGGGAAATGAAGAAGGAAGCATTGAAGTGCAAGAAAACAAGAAGGAAATAATGAAGACAAGAAGAAAAGATTGGCAAGAAAACAAGAAGGCAAGAAAACAAGAAGAAAATGAAGACAAAAAGAAAATGTTGATACACTTCTCAATACATTGATACACTTCTCAAAACTTTGATACACTTCTCAAAATGCAGCAACAAGGTCAGCAAGCATGAACAGCAATATGATACACCTCTCAAAATGCAGCAATAACGACAGCAATATACAGACCAAGTATTCGTAAACTTCTGCCAATATATGTCTACATAACCCGTTGTTGGTGATGACGGGTTAGGTACACTTAACCCGTCATCACCAACAACGGGTGAAGCAGACAAATATATGCAGTACTTTATGCATACTTAGTCTGTACATGATGAAGTACTACCAATATATGTCTACTTAACCTATTATTATGCAACAACGGGTTAAGTAGACATATATTGGCAGAAGTTTATGTATACTTGGTCTGTAGATGATGAAGCAGTGCCAATATATGTTAACTTAACCCGTTATTGGCGGTGACGGGTTAAGTGTAGTTAAACCCGTCATCCTTAATAACAGGTTAAGTAGACATATATTGGCAGTACTAATAATTTTAACATTGTTTGAAAAAAAAGTAAAAATATTTGTAAATATAATATATAATGTAGTTCAATTAATGAAAATAATTTATTATAAATTATTCAAACACTACTTTAACCCTACTAAAACCCTCTAACCTTAGCACATTAAAAAAAATCTGTTCATAAAGTTTTATATAATCACCTATCCATAGAAGTTCGTTACACGATTTGAACTTTAAAGGTAAACAAATAAATTTTTATAACATTTACGTACATTCAACGAATTCGGTTTAAAACTTACAGTGTCAACGGGTTACGGCTAGGATTACAGGGTTATTGTAGGGTTACGGTAGGCTTAGAGTTGTCCTTAGGGTAAAAATAGGGTTATGGGTTTTGTAAAATCCAACTTCTTAAAACTTTGTGTGTTGAAAAAGATGATATTTAAAATAAAATAAAAATTAGAGGAACTTGGTTCACAACAAATAAATATAACCCAACTAAATAAATAAAGGTGTACTTAACCCATCGAACCAATGACGGGTTAAGTAGAGATATTATGAAAACAGGGTTAGAGTAATTTAAAACATTATGAAAATAAATAATATAGTTGAAATTTTGAAAAAGTTTATTACAAATGAATCTAACCCTACGAACTACTCTCACCCAAGCCGTAACCCTACCGTAGGGTTACAGTAGGGTTAGAGTAGGGTTAGAGTAGGTTTGGATAGTTAAAGTAGGGTTACAGTAGGGTTAGAGTAGGGTTAGAGTAGGTTTGGATAGTTAAAGTAGGGTTACAGTAGGGTTAGAGTAATTTTAAACATTATGAAATTAAATAATATAGTTGAAAATATGAAAAATTTTATTAAAAATTGTAAATAACCCTACGAACTAATCTTTAACCCTAATCTAACCCTACGAACTGATAGGGTTACGGCTAGGGTTACAGGGTTATTGTAGGGTTACAGTAGGGTTAGAGTAGTTCTTAGGGTAAAAATAGGATTACGGGTTATGTAAAATCCAACTTCTTAAAACTTTGAGTGTTGAAAATGATAAAATATAAAAAAATACTCAAATTGGAGGAACTTGGTTCACAAAAAATAAGGTTAGAGTAGGGTAGAGTAGGTTAGAGATAAGGTTAGAGTAGGTTAGAGTTGTTCGTAGGTTAGAGTAGGGTTACAGTAGGGATGGATAGTTAAAGAAGGGTTACAATAGAGTTAGAGTAATTTTAAACATTCTGAAATTAAATAATATAGTTGAAAATATGAAAAATTTTATTAAAAATTGAAAATAACCCTACGAACTAATCTCTAACCCTAATGTAGAGAGATCTATTCTAACCCTAGCCGTAACCCTACTGTAACCCTAGGGTGCTGCCAAGCCATAACCCTATTTTTGTAAAAGCAAGTTAACGACTTGTACTATATGTTAGGGTTATGGCCATGTTGTACATGTGGTTCCATATGTTGTATAGTGAAATCTAATAATAGGCTGATTATGGACTTGTTCTACATGTGGAGATCTACATGTGCTGCCCACTAAATGAACTCTCCATTCCTCGACATAGACTTACCAAAATCTATCTGAGTGAAGGGGAAACTATGAAGAGAAAAAGAGCAAGGACGAAGTTATGGCCATATTGTACATGTGGTTCCACATGTTGTATAGTGAAATCTAATAAGAGGCCGATTATGGACTTGTTCTACATGTGGGGATCTACATGTGGTGCCCACTAAATGAACACTTCATTCCTCGACATAGACTTACCAAAATCTATCTGAATGAAGGGGAAACTACGAAGAGAAAAAGAGCAAGGACGAAGTCATGGCCATGTTGTACATGTGGTTCCATATGTTGTATAGTGAAATCTAATAATAGGCCCATTATGAACTTGTTCTACATGTGGGGATCTATATGTGGTGCCCACTAAATGAATACTCTATTCCTCGACAGAGACTTACCAAAATCTATCTGAGTAAAGGGGGAACTATGGAGAGAAAAAGAGCAAGGACCAAGTAAGAAAAGTACGATTCAACTATTACATTTTACTCTACAAAGTGTTTACCACATGTACAACGCCACAATGTAGAACCCAATAATATGGGGATTTGAACGAATTTGTGAAAATCACATCAGATTATACTCTCCACAAGTGGAACAGCACATGTAGAACCCCACATGTAGAACCCAATAATAGAATAAATTCAGTGCGCTTTAGATCGGAGAACTACAAATATTAACCTAATTAATCAAAACAAAAAAAAAATAACCACTTAGGGCTAATATTAAGTCTTAACCTAACCCCAACACATAACCCTACACTAACCCTTAACCCTAGCTTACCCTAACCCTAATCCTAACCCTAGGGCAGTTATCATTTTTTTTGAACTTTTTGACCACATTTAATGTTCACGATTTTATATTGGTTAGTTACGTGGCAATAAATAGAAATTATTAAAAAATATAAATAATTTACTAGCATATGAATGTCACTTTGCAGAGTTCAGGAGACAATGTTCGTAAAGAGTGAAGAGAAAGTTGTAGAAAGCATAAAAATACCTTTCTACTTAACCCGTTATTGAGGATGACAAGTTAAGTGATCTTAACCCGTTATTCACAATAACAGGTTAAGTAGAGATATTTTGGCAGAACTTCATCATCTACAGACCAAGTATTCAAAATCTTATGCCAATATTTGTCTACTTAATCTGTTATTGGGGATAACGGGTTAAGTGATCTTAACCCGTTATTCACAATAATGGGTTAAGTAGAGATATATTGGCAGAAGTTCATCATCTACAGACCAAGTATTCAAAATCTTCTGTCAATATTTATCTACTTAACCCGTTATTGTGGATAACGGGTTAAGTGTACATAACCCGTCATCGACAATGACGGATTAAGTAGAGATATTTTGGCAGAACTATATAAATACTTGGTCTGTAGATGATGAACTTCAACCAGTATATGTCTACTTAATCCGTTGTTGGTGATGACGGGTTAAGTGTACTTAACCCGTCATCAACAATAACGGGTTAAATAGACATATATTGGCAGAACATCAGTACATGTGTCTGGATAAAAATACAACTTCACAACAACAATTCATATCACAGGAATTGAGAAACTCAGTTCACAACAATACAACAACATATATATCATATCACAACAACTCAGAAACGCATATCGCAACAATATATATGATACGGAAAATAATATGACATTCATTACCAAATAATCATCTCACAATTCGTTCAAATACATTTGTGTAATTTTTTTAACTACCTATTACAAGACATTCAGTACAAAAATATTCATCTCAAGAATGAAGTCGTGTACATGGTTCGATTCAGCTATCTTCATGGTTGACTTCCGTGGATGTCCGGTATTCATCTACAATATTTATAAATATAGAAACAAATAGTAGTTCTTAGTTATTTGAACAGAATAAAATCATAAACCAAACACTAAAATACCACTAACCAACCTATTGTTAAATACTACCTTTTACGACCACTCGGTTTGCGACCACTTGGTGTAAATTGATCAGGTGGGTTCCTCTTTCATTGAGGATTTCGTCGTCTACCTTCCGTCTTGGGAGATTGAGGGTCATCTTTCCACTGCTCCTCCTCATCTTCTTCAGGTGGTTAGTGTTGTTGAACCTGTTGTGGCTCGGCAATGCGAATTCCCGATCTTGTCGCGCTTTTTCGTCGAAGAAGTGCCACGTTGGATTTTAAATATGCATCAAGTTGTGGACCTTCACCAACCTCTTCAAGACTACGACGATACGACTTTAGAATCTCCCACATGATTTCCTTAACGTTCTCGGGTACCTTACTCTTCAAGATGCGAGTAGCTACCCGAACGGTCTTCCATGTGTTTTCAATCTACATAAGGTTGAAAATTTCAATTTAAACAACATGTACAATAATTTATCATTCTATCCTTATATCTTAACAATACATGCATACTAAATGTATGAAATTGCGTAAAAAATTACTAACCAAGTTCTGATAAGTCGACGCCTTTGGTTGATACATCGGCTAGGAAGAGGAATATGTCGGGGCTAGTTCTTCCTCGGCTAGGAGAATCAGAATTCGCACACCGGCTGGTACAGTGTCTTGTGGAGAAACATACAACCGTGTAATGTGCCTGTACCACGTCATGTATACATGTTGGAAAGAGCCATCGAACGATATAGCGAAGTACATCATATTTGGTGTCATCTGATACCGCATGGTGTTCCAGTTGGCCGCATGGACCCGGTGAAAATTAGCTCAATCAAAGTTGGGCACTCGACCAGTTCCTCTCACCTCGTGCAATTTTTTATCATAACACCGGACTACGGGAATCTTTTACTGATATCCGAATTGTCGCATCACTCTATCCGGGTACTGGAACTCAATAATAGAAAAATTCACAAGTGGTGTGACCGTCAACCAAAGGGCACCGGCCGAACAAACCGGTGGAACCCTTTCCAACCTTGCGGTCGAGTACGGTTCCCAATTGACGAACTTGTCCCGCAAGTTATCTAACTCATCTCTATAATAGATAAGTGATTGTCGTGGGTTATCGACCCACGTGCGCCCCCCCACCCAATATACCCCTAAAAGAGGAAACAACTCTACAGTTAGTGGGTCAGCCAACCAATCCGGCGTTGGTTCAATAATACGGGGACGTCCGATGTGGATGCGTTCCCAACTCCAGATTTGCAAAAGAACTATGGGGCCACCCATTTGTACGGCACCTAATGCACATGAGCACATATTCCTATACAGAGATGCCAATGCGGTACTGTCCCAACTGAAACGGTCGGCAAAACCAAAATTTTCCAACAAGCGTTAATGCATCAGCGGCATGCTCGCACCAGATGAGTTAGGGAAGATCACTCTCCTGATCATGCAAAAAATGTACGCACAAACATAGTAACGTATGGATTTATCGTCCGAATTCTCCGTCAAATATCCGTTGAATTGATATTTCAACCAACTAAGTAGAAGTGATTTCTCATCGAAGATTTTAGTCCAGAATTTAGCTTCCGCCTTATCTTTCGCATCTTCTAAGGCTTGATCTAATAGATCGGCATCATAATCATCAGGAGTATCTCTGAGGATTTCTCTTTCAACGTCCTCTCTTTTTTGGAACAATGACTCCTCAACATCGATACCGAGCAGATCACGAACAACTTCTACTCGGTCAAAATCCATGTTCCCCATCACGGTGACCCCATCTATTGATAACCCAGTAATAATTGCTACATCTTGGAGAGTGACGGTCATCTCACCCACCGGTAGGCGGAATGTGTGGGTCTCCGGCCTCCATCGTTCGACCAGAGCTGTAAGTAGAAGTCGGTCAAGCTTCACATCCTCTATAAAGCGAGCTCCGTAGAAACCGGCTTCAACTAAGAACGGAGTGATACGGGGGTCTATGGCAAGAAGTTCGTGCTTCCGGAAGTTGCACCTTTTTGCGGACCCAGTCCACACAGATTCCGATCGGTGTCTGGATTGCAACAAAAGTAAGCTGGAGTCCAATGGTCCAGGAGGAGCAATGGATACCGAAGACGAGGGACCGGCCTCGTCAGGTGTAGATTGACGGCTACCAACCTACACAAACAAAGAGAAATATTGTTATTAATGAGACAATGAAACTCATATTCGTATTTAAAACCAATAATAAGAATCAATCTAACCTCCATCATTGGTGCGCCACTGGCGCTACCAGAAGGACTTCTCGGTCGCCTTATTCTAGCCATTTATCTGTGAATGAAAATTTTAAGCTGAGTTGATACGGGTTACATCCATTTATCTATCAGCAATAAACAAAGTGAAAATGTGTCAAAAACGCACAAAACACAACGAAAAATAGCAATATTATGCAACTTGGTCGAATTCAAGTAACACAAGCCACCCTAACTTGTAGAAGCGAGTTTCGAGTCACGGTTTACGAGATACAGCCGTTTACCGCTTTATTTGGTTTTTTTTTAACAAAAGCGATATGCGGCCGTATCTCTAGAACCGTGCTTGAAAACTAACTTCTACAAGTTGGGTGACTTATGCTAGGTGAGAACAACCAACTCGCAAAGTTTCGTATTTTTTGGAGATCGTTTGAAGGGTTTCCTGGTCTAACCGCAGTGAAAAAGTTTTAACTCTTTTACTTAAAGTTCGATGAACGTGAGAAAACCACACAAGCAGCATCTAAAATTTATAAAACTTTACAACTTGGTCGAATTTACGTAACACAAGCCACTCTAACTTGTAGAAGCGAGTTTCGAGTCACGGTTTGCAAGATACGGCCGGGTACCATTTTATTTCGTTTTTTAACAAAAGCGATACGCGGCCGTACCTCTCGAACTGTGAGTTAAAACTCACTTCTGCAAGTTGGGTTGGCTTCTCATAGGTGAGACCAGCCAACTTGCAATGTTTCGAATTTTTTGGAGGTGGTTTGATGGGTAATCTAGTGTAACCGAAGTGAAAAAAATTCTAACTCATTTACTTATAAAAAGGTAAACTTGAGAAAATCACACAAACGGCATCCAAAATTTATAAAACTTTCCAACTTTGTCGAATTCACGTAGAGCAAGCCACCCGAACTTGTAGAAGCGAGTTTCGAGTTACGGTTTGCGAGATACGGCCGTGTACTACTTTATTGATTTTTTTCAACCAAAAGCGATACACGTCCGTATCTCTCGAACCGTGAGTCGAAACTCACTTCTGTAAGTTGGGTTGCCTTCTCATAGGTGACACCAACCAACTCGCAAAGTTTCGTATTTTTTGGAAGTCATTTGAAGGGTAATACAGTCTAACCTTACTGAAAAAGTTCTAACTCATTTACTTGTAAAAAGATAAACGTGAGAAAACTGCACAAGCGGCATCCAAAATTTATAAAACTTTGCAACTTGGTCGAATTCACGTAACACAAGTCATCCCAACTTGTAGAAGCGAATTTCGAGTCACGGTTTGCGAGATACGGCCGGGTACTGCTTTACTTGGTTTTTTTCAACCAAAAGCGATACGCGGCCGTATCTCTCGAACCGTGTATCGAAATTCACTTCTACAACTTGGGGTGGCTTGTACTACGTGAGACCAACCTACTCGCAAAGTTTCGTATTTTTTTACGGCCGTTTGCAGGGTTTTCAACCATAACCGCACTGAAAAATTTCTAAATAATTTCGTATATACAATTCTAGTTCTACAAATTACTAAGGCAAACAAAATTTTTCGGCAATTGAATATATTAAAAGTCTTCCCAATTCTACATCTACAAATTACTACGGCAAATAATTTTTTGCCCACTTTCTAAATAATTTATTATACACAAATTGAAAAATAAACACAAATATATCTACTGAGGTAAAGAAATAGTCAATACCTTACAAAATAAGTCCGTATTTAGCCAATGATTCAATTTGGGGCCGAACTAGGGTTTCGATTTGGTTTCGAAGAGGGGATGAGAGAGTTGGGTTTCAATGTTTGGAGTAGATATTGGGAGAGAGGAGAGGGAGCGGACGGAGGAGGTCAGGTATGTGTTTAGATCAAGGATCAAGGTTTTTTCGCTTTGGGTTCGTCGAAGAAAAGAGAATGAGAGAGAGTCGTCGAAGAAGATGATCTGTATGTAGATCTAAATGAATTTAGAGTGCCTTAACCCGTTCTTGGGAATGACGGGTTAAGGCTATAATTTTTTTATAAAATTTAGGCTTAACCCGTCATTCTCAACAACGGGTTAAGACAAAATATCATAAAAAAATATATGAGCCGCTGGATCAAAGATCCAACGGCTCAGATTAAAGTTCGCACGGATCTATGTACACAGACCCGTTTGCAACGGAAGAAACCTCTTTTTATTATATTAGAAAAATACAAGGTTTTAGTGTTTTTATTGATTACAGAAATTTCTTGTGCAGCCTACAATGGTACAACGACAACCTACAAAATTAAACCCGGACAGATTGCATGATAAATCTTGGTGACGACGGTACAAACTACTCCTCGAAGGAGAGGGGTGCATACACTAGTAACAATTGTCGGCATCCAGTAACTTGGTGGCCACGATTGGAATACACAGTGTGTGGTCACCGCTGACCTAAGATTTGTGCGGACCGTACTGAGTCTTTTAATAACGACGATTTGACAATGCCGCCAACCTTCTTTCTCCTTTTTTAACACACGCGATTTAAATTCAAACCGTTCGATTACAACTAATTGACGAATTCTCAGCCGTCGGAATCCTTCGGATGGGGAATCAGATGTATATGTTCCGCCAGATAAGGTCCGATCTAACCTGTTCCCTCCTCGTGGCATTTTCGCAAATAAATAAATAAAAGCAGGGGATTTTCGTATTCTTCCATTCAAACCCTAATTTCCTTCTGTATAAATGGAGGTGGAGAGAAACCCTTTCACAGCCGCCTCTCTTTTTTCGCCATGGTGGTGAGTTTGAAAGTCAGAAAGCTCTATTATTAATTCATTTTCTGGTATTAGTTTCTAATCAGTTTAGTTTTCAGAAGTCGGAATATGCCCTTTTGGATCGATCCCTTGCCTTTAATTTTCTAGGGCTAGGGTTTCGGCAATAAAAGGGCAACAAATATTTGGGGTTGTTGAGTCGCTTCACAGCTTTGATTCCTATGAGGTGCAGTGAATAATCTCTCCCTAAACTTATTATCAATTACTTTTCTTTGTTCATTTGGATTGATTTTTGATCCGATGATGGTATGAAATCTTTGAGACCTGATATCATATTTTGATGATACTTGCAAGCATATTTCTGAGGATCTAACGGAAAACAGTGCTTGTTTTGGCTAAAATTTTCTTCATCTATTGATAGTTAGTCTATAATATAAGAGAAATTGGATGATGAAATGCACTGGGCTCTGATCTAATGCATGTATGCGTAGATATATGAATAGAAATGCAACTGCCTAGAAAGCATTGTCTGACTTTTCTTTTCTCTCCTCTTTTCTTCGAGGACATATGATTTACTTTTCAGTGATGATTAATCGTGTTTACAGTGGGTTTATTAATTTCTACTTTTTACCAGGATTGGTGTTAATGCTGAAATTAGTTTATTAGAATTTTTTGGGAATATGCGTGTTTTCGATGGTTAGTTGTTTGTAACGAACAAGACTGTTTTTGGTTGGGTGAGTGATTGAGGATGAACAATGAGCGATTGAACAGTAAAGTTTGCAGTTGAAAGTTCTTACCTTGTTTGAATTATTCCAATTTCAACTATATCCATCACAGATTCCCAGATTATTCCACAGTTGGAAAGACATGAATTGGTAAACCATGATGGTCAGTTTCCATATATATTCTCAATGACTGAAAATGTTGCCTTTGTAATATGATGTAGAATCGTGAAATTGTCCTCTCTTTGTGCTAGGCCTTATTGTTTGCTCAAATTCCTCTACTTAGGCTACAACGGAGTTGTGCTCTGCTACATTTTTTTTTGGAAAAAACCCTAAACCCAAGAAATTAAAATCTAGTTTCTGCAGAAGCATTGCAAACTTGTGCTGTGCTGATCTTTTAGAGTTTTACTATAATGGACATTGACAAAGGCCTGTGGTAGGTTTCATACCAAGTTTCAATTGATAAAAAAACATAACCCTCTAAGAGCATCTGTAGTCGTTATTGTTAAATTTATCCATATATCGATAAATAAAAATAGAAATTTAAATTTCGCTGCACTCGTCGAAAGCTATATTATAGCAAACAATTATTTAATATTAAGCGACGGCATTTCATATGCCGTTGGAGGCGAAAAAGCAAGCGGAATCGTCGGACGGCACACGAAGTGCCGTTCGTTTAAAAAAAATAATAAAAAAACGCTAAAACCCGGCTTTAATCATTTTTTTTGACCGAAATACCCTTCAGCGAAATCTCCTCATTCATTTTTTTTGAATTGATCAGTGAAATTTTTTTTTTAAAATAAATTTCCAACGGACGTCACATCAAGTGCCGTCCGGGAATAGCGGAAATGGCAGTGTGCTTTAATTGGACAGTGTGCTTTAATTAGATTTTTGGGATTTAATTAATGGGCTTAGAATTTTTTCGAACGGACGGCATTTCAAGTGCCGTCCGACGCTTATAATCGTAATTTTTTTAGTGGGACGGCTCTTCGAACGCCGTCTCTCAGATATCGATAAAAGCTATATCGCTTCTCATATATAGCAATCTACTGTAGCGTTTTATCGATAATATCGATATATAGCAAACGACTGTAGTTGCTTTTTAATCTAAATATCGATATTATCGATATATAGCAAACGACTACAGATGCTCTAAATTTGGTAAATAGCAACCAACTTTAAGATTTGGGTTTTTGATGTGGTCGAGAATCCAGAATTTGTTAACTTTTGCAAATTTATATAAGAACTAGATTTGCCTGGGGCCACGTACGTAGGCACGTTTTCAGAACGATATAGCATATGAAAAGTCTTAAAAATAGTAAATTAACAATTATGTAGCTGAAGTTTGAATAGTATGACAATAATTAATTGTAAATAAAAGTCCATGTATATATATAGAAAGAGAGAGGGAGAAATGTTCTATTGAGAAATGAACTTTAAATTACTTGATTTTTTGTTATTAGACTATCTTAGACATATAGAACAATATGAGTGATTCGAATTTTTTATAGGGTCTTTATTTCATGAGTGCTCACCAAAAGTAGTATGTAACCGAAGGGGACTCTATATATATATAAGGAAAGGATCGGTTGAGCACTACTCTAGTGCTCACCGCGTGAACACTAGGCCTTCGGGCGTTCATATCGAAAATCCGAACTGTTAACATTGATCTACACATCTAAATTAGTTTAAATATGTAAAATTAAATTATTTGAAATTTATTTGTCCATCTATCATGTGACTATAAAAATAATGATTTTCAGCAATACAATTTTGTAACACTTCAATAATTTTCGATATGAATGCCTGAAAACCTAGTGTTCACGCGGTGAGCACTAGAGGAGTGCTCAACCGATTTTTTCCCTATATATATATATATATATATATATATATATATATATATATAAAGAGAGAGAGTGAGAGTCCCCTTCGGTTGCACACTATTTTGGTGAGCACTCCGTGAGCACTCACGAAATAGAGCACCTATGACAAATCTGAACCGCTCAAATTGTTCTATATACCTTAGATAGCCTAACAATAAAAAATCAAGTAATTTGAAGTTCATTTGCCCATGATTTACATCATTACAAAATTGTATGGCTGAAATTTTTAACAGCATGATGGATGAGCAAATGAACTTCAAATTACTTGATTTTTTATTGTTAGGCTATCTAAGGTATATAGAACAATATGAGCGGTTCGGATTTGTCATATGTGCTCTATTTCATGAGTGCTCACCAAAAGTAGTGTGCAACCGAAGATTTGTGTATATATATATATATATATATATATATAGGGAAAAAGGGGTATGAGCAACTTGTTCATTTAGTAAATGAGCAAGTGATAAGGTGGCATGCATGTGATTGGGAAACCATTAAAGTGATTAGATACTCAATGTATCACATGCATGCCACCTCAACAATTGCTCATTTATTAAATGAGCAAGTTGCTCATATCCCTTTTACCCATATATATATATATATATATATACATATATATATATATATATATTCCATTGAGCACTCCTTTTCGTGAACACTCGCCATTTTATCCATTATATGGATGATCCAAACCGTTCACATTGATCTACATGTTTAAATTAGTCTAAATATGTAAAATTAAGTCATTTGAAATTCATTTTCTCATTTATTGAAGTGTTACAAAAATTGAATGGCTGAATATCGTTTTTTTTATAATGACATGATGGATGGGCAAATAAATTTCAAATGACTTGATTTTATATATTTAGACTAATTTAAACATGTAGATCAATGTGAACGGTTTAGATCATCCATGCAATGGCCGGATGACGAGTGCTCATGGAGTGCTCACGAAACTAGTGCTCAACCGAAGGGCTCTTTATATATATATATATATATATATATATATATATATATATATATATATGGGTAAAAGGGATATGAGCAACTTGCTCATTTAGTAAATGAGCAGTTGATGAGGTGGCATGCACGTGATAAATTGGACAACTAACCACTTTAGATTTTTTCAATCACATGCATGCCACCTCATCAATTGCTCATTTACTAAATGAGCAAGTTGCTCATACCCCTTTTTCCCCTATATATATATATATATATATATATATATATAGAGAGAGAGAGAGAGAGAGAGAGAGAGAGAGAGAGAGAGAGAGAGAGAGAGAAAATTAAATAAATACATGAGTTGTTTTGGAGGATTTGAATTTCAGTTTTGGGGGAAAACTTTTGGGGGAAAAATGTGTGTTGTGAAGTTAGATCTGGTTCTTTGATTTTGGGTGGATTGAAGCAGAGCAACTTGATAGCTTTCTCCGTGTTTTATTATATAAATTTGTGATTGGTGGATTTACTTTGAAAAGGGTGCAAATCTCCCTAACTTTCAAAATAAGGTTTAAGACATCCCTCAAATGGGATGAGGTATCCACGGGTAGGGCTACAAACGAAAATAGCTACTCGTGAGAAGCTTTGACTTGAGCTTGGTCAAAAGTTCAAATTGAGATCAAGCTGTGTTCAAGCTGGGAAATTGAACTTGTTAATTAATAAACAAGCTGAATTGGAGCTTTGACCAAACTTAACTCGTTAGGGTTAGGCCTGCGAACTATTTGTTAATGGGCCTATGTTTAGTCTTCACTTTTCAATAGCACTGGTAACGGGTCGGGTCGGGTCGGGTCGGGTAGCTCAATACCCAGATTCGGACCCGGTCAATGATGGGTCCATATACTGGACCCGGACTCAGACCCATGAAATTCGGGTCCGGGTTCGGGTCTCCACAAAAAATGTTACACGTTCGTTTTCGGGTCCGGGTCTGGATCCGAGTCCTCTTTATAATCACGGGTCTGGTTCGGTTCCGGGTCTTTAAAGCATAACACAATATCACATAAATTTATATGATGTTCTAGCAAAATAAAGGGGATAATGTACTAATATAACATATCTCTATTTAGATGTTCTCAGAATTCAGAATAGACTCGTTGGAACATGTCAAACGTACTGGCAGTGAGGCAACTAATCAAGTTTGTAATAATTTTGTCTTCAAATTAATTTGGTTGCACAACCTCCCTACTCAATTAAAAGAGAAGCTGTTTTCTATTTGTATGAGTTTCAGCAAAACTAATCTAGTGGACTCTGTTCATTTTCCAAAACAAAGAAGAAAAAAAGGTTGGAGTCGCAAACTTCGAGAGTCAATTCACATTCCCTCGAATCTAAGCTATACTTAGCTTACTAATCTGATGAGTTCAATAGGTAGAGTTAAGTTTACAGAATGGGGTAACATCAAATGTAAAGATAAAAGAGTAAATGGAACCCAAATGATGAAATATGAGGTAACATTTATTTTCAAATTCTCAACTCACTTCAGTTGAATTTACTGGAGTTGCTTCCACTTTCGATGCAAACTCGAACTACATAAGCTTCATAAGCTATAGTTGGAACTGAAGCATCCAAAACAAAATAAACCAAAACACACCTTTAGTGGTCTTTAAATAAATAGCTAGTTGATTCAACCACTGCTACTCTCACAAACAAAAATATTATCAGCAGTTAGAGAGAGAGAGAGCCTTCTCAGATTATTCCATTAATTGAATTGTTCAATAGATACCCAGCTAGCACCAATCTTAATGCTTCAAAGCAAATGTCGCCTTCACAATCGCTTGAAAATGGACAACCAGCTGTTTCAAATTGGAAGATGCATTGAAGATGGACAAATGCAGAACACCCACCTTTCTGTAGCCATTAAAAAAGAAGACGAAGAATCAAGTAGTTCGACAATCTGACTCATTACACCACCCAAAACATGAAGAAGCCTGGTAGCAAAAGCGCAAAGTTTAGTGGTATATGGATATAAGAAAGAAACACTTCAGTAGCAAGATAATTACATGACAAACACACAAATAAAAGTAAATATATACCGAAGAAAGAAACTTGTAATGATTATACATGTTGCAGAGAATCAAATTTCAGATGGAACTTCTCTGTAAACAAAATATATACCTTCCATGCTCTTTCTAAATGTACTACATGGTTAGATTTTGGACTGCAACTTGCAGTAACGTTCAAGCAAACTACTTCTGGATTCAGGCGATATATTTATCTAACGGGAAACGGGTCGGGTCCGGGTCGGGTCCGCTTCGTTTATTGATTATTTCTCTATTGCGGGTCCGGGTCCGGGTCCGGGTCGGATCCAATTTTAGTGGACTCAGACCCGACCCGAAATTTCAACGGGTAGTTATTTTGGACCCATACTCTACCCAAATTAGATCGGGTCGGTTTCGGTCCAACGCCGGGTCCGGGTCGGGTCCGGGTTTCGGGTTTTAATACCAATGCTACTTTTCAACCCATATTTTCATGAATGACCTGGTCACCCATCAGGCCATCACCCACATCATTCTCATTTCTCCTCATTCTACAATCTCATAACTAATCAGTCATCAAACCCTAATTGCCTAGGCGGCTCCTCGGCCTCATCCTTTCCTAACCCTAATTGCTCGGGCTTCAAAGCGTCAAACTCTGATCGACTAGCCCTTATATTCATTTTCTTCAACCACAATCTTTCTTTGTGAAGGCACCTCAGTGATGATGCAGCTACAAGTTTCAATCCAATTTCCCAGAACTTGCTTGGTAAATTTTTGATTTTTGATTGTGATTTTTTTAATCTTAAAAGTGCAATTTTGATGCAATATAAATCTTAAACTTCATATTTTTGCTATTACAGCAATGACGACTTAGTATTCAAAATCTGAGGTATAACATTTATGAAACAGAGATATAGACATACTGAGTTCTATAATTTGATCTCATATGCTTAAGAAGTTACCAGAAAAAAATAGTATCATGTATCAAACTACGATGAATCAAGGAAGCTGTAGTAAATGCACAATCGATATGAAAAATAGACAATGCGAAGAGCATTTTGTAACCTAGTGAACCACACAGTATAACATTATAACTTTCCGATACAATAATTTTTTAAATATATTTATGAATAAGGATAAATCAATGATTTTATTTTTTCCATTCATTTGAGTCTAATTTTTTTATCATGTCCCAAAATCAAAGCTTCCTTAGACGACAGTTAAGCAAGCACAACATATCAAACCATTTCAGCTTTGTAGTACTTTTTAAGAGTTTTTAGAATTCTCTTGTTCATATGAACAAACAAATGGAAATGAAATCTGTCATTGGAAACCTCTCATATAGTACAAAAATCATTTTCAGAATACTTGAGCAATGCTCGAAATTGAGATTATAATAGCTATAACACATCCCAGTTTTTACATAGTGAGGACGTCATATTCTACAAGATTACATGACAAATTCTTTCAACGTAAAAAAAATTAACAAAATCATCGACAACCAAAACAAAAAATAACTATGAATATATAGAATCCCAGTTAAATGACTTTGAACATAACAAATTATCAATTTTATTTTATTATATATGACTACGAAGGTTTGGAAGTTGAAGGCCAAACCTTAATTGGGACATTTCTTCTGGTAACCTCACAATGCCTTAAGTTCTCATTAGAATAGTACTTGTGACTGCAGCTTTGAAATATAATTTCTATCTTAAATCAATACTTAAATCAGTTAGCATTAATCTTCTTTGATATATTAATTGCATTTGCAGTGATGTTGAAGGTTGGTCTATTATTAGCTTAAACAGTTAAAAAATTTTTTTAAAAATTAATGTGGTTGTCACTAATGTTAGTTCTGTGAGACTTATGGATTAGGCTTGCTGATTAAGGGCTCTCAAATAATGAACACAAAGTACTGATCCATACCTTATTAAGCTTTTTGAGAAAATGATGTTAAATGTAACAGAACTTGGACATATTTACATAAGGAGGGCATATGGAAAACAAAAAGCGAAAAAAGAAAAAGTAGAAAGGCAGAGAGAGATCATGAGGACTTACCCCTCTGGTATTCTCTATCCTTAAATCCAAAAAAACTCGGTTTATCTCCACCTAAATACCAAGATGATGAATTAGTAATATGCTAGTAAGATAAGTTTAAGCATTATGCATTTCTATATCCGCTATGGTCTTGTACAATCTTATAATTTGATGTCCTCGAGTTTATCTATTTGGTTTTTTTTGGTACTATAATGACTATGATTATAACTGCTATTAATTTGTTATATTCAATTAGTGATTAGTGTACCACTTAATTGAATTGTAGATATGGTGGATGCTTACACTTCTGATGTGAATTCAACATCGGTTGAAGGTGCTCCTGCTGCTCATGACACAACTCAATGTCCTCAGTCTACCCCCATTGAAGAAGCTTGTGGTGTTCAAGGCCAAGGCCAAGGGAGTACTACTGAGCCAATAAGCGAAAATGAAGCATTTCAAAAGAGGAAACAGAAAAAGACTTCCTCAGTTTGAAAGGAATTTAAAGACATAAAACTTGTAGATGATACTAAGAAATTTAAGTGCATATGGTGTAAAACTAAAATGTTTGTTCTTACTACCAGTTCCACTACACATCTCAAGCAGCACATAGATGTGTGTACTTGAAGGGTGATAAATAAAGAGTCAACAGACACTTTCTTTGCTGCCAATATTTGATGTGATTGATGAGGTAAATGACACGACCTTTAAATATGACTGCTAAGGTTAGAGAGTTATTAGCCAACTGGCTTCTCATGCATGAGCATCCTTTCAATATTATAGAGGAAGTTGGATTTACTCAATTTTGTAGAGGTCTTACACCATTATATCAAAAAAAAATTCGTACAATTGCACGGAATGATTGCTTATCTTTTTATGAGAGAGAAAAAAAAGTTGAAAGGAGTGTTGAAACGAGTTAGTAATTTGTTTGACCACTGATATTTAAAAATCTACGCCACAAACTATTTCTTATATGGTGCTTACCGGTCATTTCATTGATTCAAATTAGAAACTTAATAAGCGTGTGCTTAATTTTGTTGACATACCTCCACCGCATAATGGTATTGTTGTGCTTAATAGAGTGGGGGATTGAGGATAAAGTCTTTTCAATTTCGGTTGATAATGCTTCATATAATGATGTGGCAAATAGAATTTTATGGGATACTTTTTCAAGGAGTAGGTCATTGCTCCTAGGTGGTAAGTTATTTCTTGTGCGGTGTTGTGTGCACATATTAAATCTTTTGTTGCAAGATGGGCTTAAAGAAATTCGACATGTAATTGAGAATGTTAGGGACAGCGTGAAGTTTATTGGGGCAAGTGAGGGGCGACTTAAGAAATTTGAAAAAATAGTGCATCAGTTATGATTGAAGCCCAGAAAGTTAATCTTAGATTGTCCTAACAATTGGAATTCTGCGTTTGATATAATCATTGTTGCATGCAATTTAAAGACGTTTTCCCGATGTTTCAAGATAGGGAGTCTATTTACATGAACTTGCCAAGCCCCGACGACTGAAGACCAGCTAAGAAAGTTTGTGGTGTACTACGAATATAATTTCTGGTAATGAGTACCATACTGCTAACCTTTTTCTCTCTGAGCTTTATAGAATCAAAGAGGTTTTGCTGTCCAGACCAAATGACGATGATGAGATTATCCGTGCAATGGTTAAGAGGATGAGTGAGAAGTTTGATAAGTATTGGAGTGAGTGCAATCTGTTGATGGCTCTTAGTAGTATAATAGACCCTAGATTCAAAATGCGATTGGTTCAGTTTTGTTTTCCATTGGTATACTCTAGAGATGAAGTTGAAATGAATCTAGAAAAAGTAAGGATCACATTGTATGATTTGTACAATGAATATGTTAGAAACTAAATTTCGTAAAATACAATAATTCTAATAATCTTTGTGAAGAAGAAAAACTACAGATAATGAGATTCAAACTAGACAAGAACTGATACAGAGTCGAGATAAAAATCTCTGTCCTTAAAGCAAAATTCGCCCCATAGGGATGAGTAGCAATTAAGAAATTATAATGTATTCATATTTTTATATTTTCTGGGTGTTTATTTGTTTTTCCTATTGAAGCTTTAGTGATTATTTTGATTATTATTTTCCAGAGCAGGTCTAATTAGGGCATGAGCCAAAGATTTACTTTAAGTGGATCGAGAAAGAATAGCATGCACCAAAGTTTATCTATTCACTAGTAACTAAGAGTATGCACATCAATTTTCAGCATGTAACAACAAGAATTGGACAACAATGTTGAAAATGGACTAAAAGAGGTTTGATCTTTTGAAAAATATACCAGTAAAGACCCTACATTAAGTTCAAGGGAGGAAGGAAGGGAGGAGAGGTGCATAGGAAAATTGGAGATTGGGGCGTGCATAGGTTCAGGTTATGAGTCCAGTTTGGGTTTCTTAGGCTCGGGGTTTGGGGTTTGGGGTTGGGGAAGTAGAAATCAAATTTTGGGCAGGCTTTTCCGGGTTGAACATGATAGCCTCAGACCAAACCTAATGTCACTGAGTCTGTACCCCCTGTTTTTGCAAATACGTATTTTCTGTATATTTTCGGTATTTCAAATTTTTGTAAATTAGTTTTTCCGCTTTCAGATTCTTTTGTCAAAATGTATTGTTGGATCTTCTATTAAAATCTATTTTCGACCAATAATTTTATTTGATTTTTATACAAATCTTATTATTGATATTATTACTTTGATTTCTATTATTGTTACTATTACTGTTATTATTATTACTATTATTATCTTTTATCATTTTCCTTCTTATTATTATTGTTATCAGTATTATTATTATTACTGTTATTTTTAATACTATTATTATTATTATTGTTATAGTTATTGTTTTTATTATTATTATTAATATTTCTATAAAATCCTAATTGTATATTTGTATTGGTTATTTTATTTTCCCAAAACCCAAACCCTATTCCTTATTAGATACCCAATACCCGTTAACAATCCACCTAATTACCCAAACCCTAACACCTAACTCAACCCGTTACCCATTATATTCATCAGCTCACCAAAACCCTAAATACCATACCATAATCTCTATATCCTATATATCCCTACAACCGCACCCCTGTATACTCTCTACCCCTATAAATATAACCCATGCTGCCCTCCATTCTAAAAACCTTAACCTACAGTCGCAGCTGCCTGCAACTCTAGCTGCCAACTTTTCAACTTCCTCCCGACTCCTTAAACCCTCCCGTTCGTCCCTATCTCTCTCCCTGACCAACCCACTCCCGTTCCCCGTCCTCTTGCTGTCCCTCTTCGGCTCCTCATCTCTGTCCTCGGCGCCCTGGCCCCCGCCTACTCGTAAGCTCCCTGTCTGCCACATCCCGACGCGCCAGCAGCAGTGCTGAGCCACAGCAGCGACACCAGTCCGTCTCCCTCTCTCTCTCCCCTTTTCCCTGGTCCCCTCCGCCTGCTCGCGCTGCCTGGCGACCCCCCTGTCGCACCTCTCTGCCGAGACCCCATCCCGTCATCAGCCCCAGCGACCCACTACACCAGCTTCCCTGCATCCCGTGCTCCTCCACCGACTACCAGCAGCAGTCAGAGCCGCCGCCTGCGTTGCCTCCTCCGGACGCCCTTGTGCTGCCTTCCCCCGTGCTGTGCCTCCCCCTGTGCATGCACTGCATTAGCCCAACGACTGCAGTGACCCCAACAGTCTCCCTTCGATGCCTGCAGCAAGCCGCAACAGCCCGTGGTGCTCCCCCCGACGCCGACCAGGGAACAACAGTAACAACACACCGCTGTGTGCTATGCTTTTCCTCCGTCGATAGACCATACCAGCAGTGCCACCGACTGCTGTTTCCGTGCTATCGTCCCCCTTGCTGTTGGGTGTTGCCATTTGTGTTTTGTGTGGTGTGCACTTGCATCTCCCATGCACGTGATACTTGGTTGAGTGGTTCTCACCTCGTATTCGTGGGTTCGTTTGTTCGTGAGCTCGTTGCCCGGGAATCTGTTCCCATTATTCTTGCTTTTGTGCCGTTCCCGTCATCGTCTATAAGGCAAGTAACTTGTATTTTTTTCTTTATGTAATACAAGTATTAAATACCACTTGTAGTGTAGTTGTATTCTAGAGACAATTCTTGTGTGAAACGCCTTGTTGATCTTATCTCTATTGTGTTGACCCGCCCGTAGTTGCCACCTGACACACATGACATGAAATAACTTAGGGATGACCACTTCTTGTTGTATACGTGCATGTTATTCATGACTTGTTGTATGATCTCGTATGCTTGATGTGTTATTTGTAGTATAACTTGTTGTAGACTTGTAAAATACCCTATACCATGTTGCTTGGACATCTAGTACACCATATTTCATGTTTAGTTATGTTTTTGGTGAGTTTCATATGAACTAGTTGATTTTGTGCATAAAGGAGATTTTCTGTTTTGTCGATTTTCCGTTTTTGATCAGTATTTTAGACCCTATTAAGGTCAGTATATGAATATTATTTGTGAATATGAATTATAGAGAATTCTGTCTACTTTTCAAATTTTCTGAAAAATCTCAGTTTCGATTTATGAGTTTCGAGTTATGACTATTTTACTGCAGTTGTGTTTAAAAAATTCCAGATCCAGTTTTATATGAATTCTGTATGACTATTTATTTTTCTACTGATGTTAAAGATAATATTTTGATCCAATATTTTGCTGGTTACAACTAGACTTGATTGGGATTATATCCCTAATTTTTGTGGATTTAATTAACGACTTTTACAAACTATTCTATATTTGCAAACAACTACTATACATGCAGAATTTTCATGTTGTTCAGTAAAGATACTTAATTTCGATCTGATTCTATTTGCTTTCTATAAAAACTTTGTGAATATGAATTATATCCTAATATATCTATTTTATCACCCTTTTGAAGGATCCGGATTTCGATTTATATTTTGTGAGATATTGCTGTTGTAGTACTGCAGTGTTTATGATTCCAAATTTACAAAACTACTGTATCTTGCTACTTTCTGATTTTAATTGAGTATTCTATCTATGTTGGAAAATTATGAAACTTTATTTTTTGTTACTAAACATACTAGGGAATACCCCAGATTTTTCGTGGATTTAATTAATAAGTTTTCATGCTGTTTTCCTATTTATGAATACAAACTTCTGATTTCTGGCTGAACACATTTTCTGGATACAATCCTGTTTTGAGACTTATTTTTGTGAAATAATATATGGATTATATATATTTGTTGGATTCGGACGAGTGTCTATTTTCTAGATATTCTGACGGATCCAGATTTGCATGTTTGTAGCAACAGAAATTTCAGATTTAGTGTAGTACTGTCTTGCATTTTCTGAATACAATCCTGTTTTGAGACTTATTTTTGTGAAATACTATATGACTTATATATATTTGTTGGATTCGGACGGGAGTCTATTTTCTAGATATTCTGATGGATCCAATTTGCATGTTTGTAGCAACGGAAATTTCAGATTTAGTGCAGTACTGTCTTGCTGTCCTGAACTAGAATTTTCGTTGTGCTATCCTTTTATGAGTTGTTCTTCACCTGTACTTGTTTGTCTTCCAATCTGAACCTGTTACTTGTTTATACCATGTTATTCATGCCTTGTTTTGTGCATGTATATGCCTGTTTGATAATAATAACAAATAACCAAGCCGGGGTTAAGGACAAGATCTAGTAGTGGACAATATAGAAAAGTGTACTCGGAAGGAGGCCCGTGTTTTCCTCATTTAGATTACATTTGGATGATTTGGATTACATTTGGATAATTTGGAATTTGGTATATGATTTGGTTAATATGATTTGGATTACATTTTGATAATTTGGAATTTGGTTAATATGATTTTGATTACTTGATACCCGAGTACACAGCCCTATAAAATACACTACGAAATCTAAACGCAACTTGTTTGAATGTAGTAACCATGTGGTAAATGGATGGGATGCATGAAGTGCTACCTAGATAGTAATAAATACAAGACTTGACATGACATAATACCTGATACATGATACCGGATACATGATTACCTGTTACATGCTACCTCTACATGTTGCTTGACACCTGTTACCTATTTCCCTGCTTGCATGATACTTGACATCTGTTACATGTTATATACACCTGCTATCTCATCACTTGATTCTATTCATATTCATGCTAGTTGTTCTATTTTGTTGCCATGTCTATTCCATGCTAGTTATTTATTTTTCTGTATTTGTATCTGCACTACAAGTGGCTCGTAACTTACATTGACGGGTGTTTTGTTTTCTTTTTTCTCTTCCTGCAATTTGTTAAATTGCAGATTTTGGAGATCAACTGCTAGATGGTATAGGTGATATGAGATTCTAGATGCTGGAATTCTTACTTTATTTATTTTCCTGCTATTCTTGAATAATTGTATCTGCTACTTGGGTTATTTGTATTGGGCAATGTGACCCAGAATTCTTGACTTGTTCAGATCTGATTTATTTGAGATTATTAAATTTTGTTTCAAGTATTTCTGTTGGTATATTGATTCATATATATATGCATGGTTGACTTCTCTTGCTTCCTACTCTGATTATTCCTATGAAATATTGTAAAGATCCTGACAGCTTATGGATGATGAAAATCATTCGCTGGGCTTAGTCACGTATCCGTATTCCGTATTTTCTTTTTGGAAAGCGGGGCGTGACAGAGTCTAATGAGTAATGAGATTGGAGATTATCTGTTTGCTTGGATGGAATCAAATTTTGCATGTCTAATATATATACGATCTGATAACTTGCTAGGTCTTTTATTCTTCAATCTTATTTTTATTTTTTGACACTCGTCTATGGACATCTGGCCCTTGGGGATTTGCACTAGAGCTATTTTATGCTTGAATATTAAAGGCAAAAAATTTCCATCGCCGCTGCATCTTAGGAGATTGAAATCCAAGCCTCCCACTTGGTGTACAGGAGAATTCTTGCTGCAAAATTTGTTAATTTGGCACAATCAGTATAGTTTATCTGCATTTACATAACATTAAATATTGGCATGTGCTCAGAATTGGGACTTGACCCTCACTAAACACATGTACATTCATGATATTCTTATGATTATGAGGGTTATGAACATGCATAATATAAACATGCATAGAACCATCTTGTAACTCATGTGAAGCTTATAACTTGTCTTTGCTGTTAAAATTTCTCTTCTATGAAATTTGTGATATATTTTGTATTTCCTCCATCTAATCAACTTTGTGTCCCACCTCTAAAATTTTCAATACCTGCAATGAGAAAATAGAAGTGTGTGTTAGCTAGAAAACATAATGTTAATTATATATCATTTAGTATCAATTCTTAACTTGGTTATTTAGTATATATACTTGGTTGCAGGACACGGATGAAGATGCAATTAGAGAGTTTCTTCTACCACCCCCTCATTCCACAACATGAATTTAATTATGTTAATGGACTTTATTGTAATGCTTGACTTATTTTGATGTTGATGAACTATGTAATGTTTTTTTTTGAAGGAATGAACTATGTAATGTTGATTTTAACTTTGTTGTGTTGGTTAGAGAACTTTTTGTGTTGTTGATTTCATGGAGCATCTAATAAGCTCCATCAACTATGTTATATTAGTTTTCCTTTATATGGTTGGAGAGCTTTGTATGCTATTGTTGGTTAATGTCATGCATCGCTTTCTAAAAACATGGAACACAAGCGCGTGATATTGGCCCAGCGAATGACTTTCGTCATCCATAAGTTGTTATTGTTCGACTCAACAATATAACAAGATAGATACGACCACACATGCAATAAGAACAATCACATGAATAACAATACTTGAAATAAAATATAAAGTAACCAAATACGATAATCCAACGTATGGAAACAAAATAACAATCTCCGTGTCAAAAGCCCATAATACAATGTTTAATAAAACTCAACACAAGAAGTTCAATAAAATAAGATCAATCTAGAAAGCAATAAATCATCAAAAAGATTGTTATCCAAGTCCTGCAGGTAGGGCTACAAACGATCCGAGCTACTCGCGAGCTACTCGGCTCGAGCTCGGTCAAAGCTCGGTCAAAGCTCGCTCGAGGTGAGCTCGAGCTTGGGCATTTTGTGATTATTAGGCTAAGCTCGCGAGTACTCGACTCGAACTCGGTCAAAGCTCGATCAAAGCTCGGCTCGAAACGAGCTCGAGCCGAGCTCAAGCCAGAAACCGAGCTCGATTGCTTAACGAGCCGAGCTCGAGCCTCACGAAACTTGGCTCGACTCGGCTCGTTTGCAACCCTACCTGCAGGTAACTCTCCTTGTTCACCTGTGGATACCTCATATAAAAAGAGAAGAAAAATTGTCCTTAGAGCAAGTCATGGACAACAAGTAGAGAAAGCAATGAACAATGGAAATACAGTATAACAATGAATTCAATGAAAATAATAGGAATCAATAACAATGGACGATAACAATAATCAATATCAATGGTAACAAGGCCATGGGTATAACAATAAACGATATTTCAATATTCGATGTCAATATTAATAACAATGTTCAATATCGATAGTAATGATGATGTTCAACTTATGGTGTCAATATTGTGTCAATTAGTATTTAGCCTAACTAAAGGACTTACTACTGTGTCCCATACCACAGGTTCGGTGCATACAATCAATATCGTTTAGACTTTAGTGGTAAACTCTAGTGGTAGACTCTATACAATCAATGTCGATCGCAACTCTGTTGCACGTTAAACGGTAAACACTAGTCGGCATGATAAACACCACACGATGGTTTGGGATACTATGGTCAGTAATCCAACAATCAATCAAACACAAGCTGACACGCTATTTTGGGGAAACACGGGCTCCCTTTCCCCAGTACAGTCTCTATATTGTCCACTACTTAAGTCAACCCTTAAATTCTGGCTTGTTAAACACTTTATTGATGCAATCAATACATTATGCCATTTAGAGAAATTCGATAAACGATGGTATCAGTAGAAGTAATAATACGACAATCAATTAGAATGTGAAATTAGAATGGTGATAATAGTATATTAGGATCATGCAATGCAATTTATGCACTTCAATCCATTCAATATAACGATATATATACAATTATATTAAGAAAATATGGGAACAAAATTCTGAACAGCAGTAGACTAATGTACCAAAATCAAGTTTCCCGCTGCTACAGAAATCAAAAACTGGATTCGTCAGAAGTTCTAGAAAGTAGACTCCTACCCAATTCTAACACATATTTAAAATACGAAATCTGATAATAATAGACAGGTTAATTATATCATTCTTTGTAGATTACACGTTATGGCCAAAAATGAAGATCAAGTTGTTATATTTGTAAAATCAGTAAAAACCCAATTTTAAATTCATCAAAAAAATTTGTCAAGCCCCTAATCATGTTCACTAATAATCTGGAATTTATTAGGGCAATATTCTAGCATTAACTTAGCTTTCTAATAACTTAAACATGAAGAAGTATATTGATATAGCTAAAAATGGGGTTAAATCAGATCCGTCCAAATCAGGCACGAATCTTAAAGCTTGGGGGTAAAATGGTGATTTCATCTACAAACGGATCTGAAATGGGTACTGGGTCCTTTTTCCAAAGGCCCAATAGCCCACGGACGGATCCATCTCAACTGGGTGTGGGTTCCAACCCACAAGAAACCCAGTCCAGCTGGATAGAATTAGGATTTATGATTATACTTAATCAACGGCCCTGATTCCTTCTATCCATTCACTGGGAAGTAGGGATCTAATCTTATCCCGAAACTGGTCCCTAAGGCGGTCATAAATACCCCCCATCCCCCACTATTTACAGGTTATCAATCTTTTGCCAATCAAAGCTCTTTCATAATCTTTCTGATTACTGACTTGGGCTTCGGAGGGTGCGTTGCCGGGATCAACCCGGTGTTTCGCACTTTTTACAGGTCAGCGGTGGGAGATCACGGTCAACTCTGGCGAAAAGGTGTTTCAGGTTTGACTATTCAACATCCCAAGAATCCACAAATCTATCTGTTTCACCTACACCGATTTCAGCGGCAATAGATTGGCGCTGTCTGTGGGAATTGCGAATAGCAATCCATCCTCTTCCATCGGTTAAGATCACCTCCAACCATGCCTCCAAGGAAACTGAGATCCAGATGGTCCAACCGTGGGCCCACCCATCCTCAACCGCAACAGGAGGCTCCCCTCCAAACCGTCCAGCAGCAGGGACAACTCCCTCCTCAGCCTAATCAGCCTCTGCAGCAGGAACAACCTCTTTTTCAGAATCTTCAGCACCAGTGGGCTTCAACCGGGCCCCAAAACACCGGTATTAGGACCTCTCGTCCTCCTCCTCAGAAGAAACCCCTTTACCGTGACCACGTCTCCATACATAACCCTTTAACCGACTCAATGGCATCTCATAACCCTCGGCCTTCCGAAGACCTCTGCAACATCCTCATCAACCGGCAAAAAGAAGAGGACCTTCGCCGCCGTTTGGATGAAAGGCAGGCCCCTGAGGGAGCCACCCGCTCAGAACGTCCAAATGAGTGATCTCCTCGTCGCCGCAACCACAAGAGGTCCCCTCTTCATAGAAGGCGAAGAGAGTCCCTGAATACCGTCAAAGAAGACATCATTCTCCCGCTGGTCGGCAGCCTGAGAGGGACGAGAATGGACCTATCACCCGAGCCAATTCCAAGAGTTCCAGGCTACAATCTTGCAGGCCCTCAATCTCCGACCAAACAACAACAACAATGTTTAGAGGGTCCCCACTCCTCCTCCGGTTCAGAGTCCTCGCCATCGGTCCCTAACTCTTCCGCAAAATCCAAGCCACCGCCATCACAACGCCAGTCCTCGCCATTCCCCTAGCTACCACCGCCGAACTCCACGCTCCCCTTCGTACGAGGATGAGTCCAGAGGCTCACCGGGGTACCGTCGAAGGGATGATGCGGTCTACCGCCGTCTCCACGAGATAGAGAGGTGCCTCAGCCAACTGGATAGGGAAGAAGAACTATGAGGAAGGACCCTCCGTCCGAGCAGACCCCCGTTTTCTCGAACCATCATGGAGGTGCCCGTCCCGGCAAACTTCAAGCCCCCACAGTTCGAGACATATACGGGGGAGTCAGACCCCGTGGATCACATCGAGAGTTTCAAAACTCTCTTGTTGATCCACCAAGCTTCCGATGCTCTACTGTGCAAAACCTTCCTAGCTACTCTCAAAGGTCCGGCTTAGGAATGGTACTCCCGCCTTGCTCTATCCTCCATCTTCTCTTTTGAACAATTTGAGACCCTCTTCGTCACCCACTTCGTAAGCAGCCGCCGAACCGAGAAGACTAGTATTTCACTACTCTTCCTCAATCAGAAGAAGGGTGAGAAATTAAGAGATTATATCAAGCAGTTTACCACGGAAGCTAGGTCCATGCCTCCTTCGACCAATCGGTCGCTGCAGCCGCCTTCCAATCCAATGTCCTCAACTTGAGCCTCCAGTCCTCCCTAGCCAAAAAGCCCCCACGAGACTTCTTCGACCCTCTTCTCAGAAACGAGAAGTATATCCGGGCAGAGGAAGCTGAACATCACCCCACTTTCGAAGGGTCTTCCTCCGAAACCAAGAGAAAGGCAGCCGAAGATGAAGGAGCTAAGAAGCTCCAGAAGGACAACGGGGGTCAGTGCCGCCCACCTCCCAGATTTGAGAAGTTTACCCCTCTCAACACCAATGTTTTAACTATCCTCATGGAAGTCGAGAAAGAAAGAGTTCTGCCTCCTGCCCCAAAAATGAATACCCTCGGGAAGAAGCGAGATAAGAAGAAGTGGTGCCGCTATCACCGGGACCACGGCCACGACACCAATGACTGTCGGGCTCTGAAGAATAAAATTGAAGCCCTTATTCAGAGAGGGCAGCTGTCTAAGTTTGTGAGAAAGGACCGAATTGATCTTCCTCCTCTCCCCAGGGGGGCTAACAAGCGTCCTGAGAGGCGCGACGAGAATCCCGAGTTTGAAGAGGAACGAATCTTGCACCTCATCATGGGGGCCCGATGGGAGGAACCTCCAACTCTTCTCGAAAGACTTTCATCAGGGAAGTCAACTCGGTGCACGGCATCCCCCCGCCCAAAGGCCTTGGAGTCCCGGTTACTTTCTCGGATGAAGACCCAGAAGGCATCCGAACCCCCCATTGTGATGCACTAGTAATTAACCTCCACATGGCTAACTTCAAAGTGGAGAGGATTCTGGTGGACAATGGCAGTTCTATCAACATCCTCTTCCTAGCTACCTTCCGAGGACTCAAGTTATCGCGGGACAGGCTCAAGCCCGCAGGCTATACGCTCCATGCATTCATGGGAGTGCCAGTAACTATCGAAAGGGTGATAACCCTCGACGTAACCGCTGGCAAAACTCCTACTACCCGGACGGAGCCAATGGATTTTATGGTCGTCAACATTCCAGATGCTTACAATGTGATTCTAGGCTGACCTAGTCTAGCTGCTTTAGAGGCCGTCCCCTCGGCTTATCATCTTAAAATGAAGTTCCCCACCAAGGCAGGTGTGGGGGAAGTAAGGGGTAGTCAGGCGATGGCCCGCAAGTGTTACATGACCTCCACCGGGGGACCTGTCCTTTCCCTCAAGACTCTCGAGATTCCCCAGGAGAACACCCAGCCTATGTCCGAACCAGTAGATGAGCTGGAGGAAGTGCTCTTTTCAGAGCAAGATCCGAACCGCAAGTTCTTCATCAGCAAGACCCTCCCCTCTGCCCTCTGTTCCGACATAGTCCAATGTATCAGGAAGAACAATGAACTCTTTACCTGGTCGGCTGCCGACATGCCAGGAATATCTGAGGACCTCCTCGTCCACCACCTAAGCGTGCTCCAGAGTCCAAATCGATCCAACAGAAGAGGCGCAAATTTTCCCCCGAGCGCCAGCAAGCTATAAAGGAAGAAGTGGACAAGCTCCTCAGAGCCCGGTTCATACAAGAAGTCAATTATCCCGAGTGGCTCTCCAATGTTGTTATGGTTAAGAAGGTGAATGAAAGTTGGAGAATTTGCATCGACTTCACTGACCTGAACAAGGCGTGCCCCAAGGATCCTTTTCCTCTCCCCAGCATCGACACCTTGATCGACGCTACTTCGGGCCATGAGCTGCTGAGCTTCATGGATGCCTTCTCCGGATACAATCAAATCAGAATGTTCCCCTCGAATATCCCGAAAACGTTGTTCGTCACAGATCAAGGCCTTTATTACTACCGGGTTATGCCATTCGGGCTCAAAAATGCCGGTGCCACCTACCAGCGCCTCGTCAATAAGGTCTTCCAGAACCAGATCGGCCGAAACATGAAAATGTACGTTGATGATATGCTAGTCAAAAGCAGTCATGGGACCGACCATGTTGCCGACCTACAAGAATCCTTCGACGTGTTGAGGTAGCATGATATGAGACTAAACTCGAACAAGTGTGCGTTTGGGGTCTCGTCTGGTAAGTTCCTAGGCTTCATGGTCAGTCAAAGAGGGATCGAAGCCAACCCCGAGAAAATCAAAGCCATACTGGATATGGCTCCTCCTACAAGTGTGAAAGAGGTCCAAAAGCTTACAGGATGCCTAGCGGCCATAGGGCGCTTCCTGTATAAGTCAGGGGAGAAGTGTCTTCCTTTCTTCAAAGCCCTCAAGGGGGCTAAGGGCTTCGAGTGGGGCCAACAGCAGCAAGAATCGTTCGACCAACTGAAAGCCTATCTGGTCAACCCCCCACTCCTTAGCAAGCCTATACCCGGGGAAACACTCTACCTCTACCTCACTGCCTCCGAGCAAACCCTCAGTGTTGTCCTAATGAGGAAAGAAGACAAGGCTCAGAAGCCTATCTATTATGTGAGCAAGGTTCTCAGAGACGCTGAGCTCCGCTATCCAAGATTGGAGAAGATAGCATACGCATTGGTTATGGCAGCCAGGAAGCTCTGCCCCTATTTTCAATCCCACTCGGTGGTCGTTCTTACCGACCAGCCGCTCAAGTAAGTTCTGCACAAGCTCGAAACCTCCAGGCGTCTAATGAAGTGGTCGATCGAGCTGAGTCAACATGACATATCTTATCGGCCTCGGACCGCTATCAAGGCTCAAGCCTTAACAGAATTTATTGTAGAGAGCACCATCCCGGAAGTGAGTCAAGCCGCAAATGTGCCACCTTTCTGGACAGTATATGTGGACGGGTCTTCTTGCGCCGAAGGGAGCGGAGCCGGGGTCATTCTGGCAGGCCCAGATGACTTCATTTTCCAATACTCCCTCCGTATCAACTTTAAGGCCTCCAACAACGAAGCTGAGTATGAAGCCCTAATAGCAGGCCTGGGTATGGCTCGCAAGGTAGGAGCACAACGTATCCGAATATTTAGTGACTCACAGATGGTGGTGAATCAGGTCTTAGGGGAGTACGAGGCACGAGATGACCGAATGGTTAGTACCTAGCCAAGGTCCAAAGTCTCATGGCTTCATTCGAAGAGGCACTAATCCAGCGGATCCCTAGAGAAGTGAACTCCCAAGCAGATGCCCTCTCAAAATTGGCCTCCTCCTCCCTCCAAGGTCTCGAGCAGACCGTCCTAATCGAAGTACTCCTAAGACCAAGCATAGAAGAAGAAGCCCTCGACTCGATGGAGTCGCTGCCCGTCCAACTCCGGGACAACTGGATGAAGCCTTTGATAGAATTCCTCAGGGATGGGACCCTTCCCCAAGATCCAAAAGAAGCCCGTAAAATCTGAACGAGAGCAGAGCGGTACACCCTTGTTGAAGGAGTCTTGTACAAACGCTCCGATACCCAAGTAGATAGCAGACCCTACTTGAGATGCCTCTCCCCGGAAGAAGCCTCATATGCCCTGCAAGAACTCCATGAGGGCATATGCGGTGCCCATTCGGGATCAAGGTCCCTCGCTAGGAAAGTTTTGAACGACGGGTACTTCTGGCCTACCCCTGGCCTACCCTACTTCGAGATGCCGAGTAACATGTCCGGCAATGCGGTCCTTGTCAGCAGTTCTCCAACATCCGCAGCCTACCCCAAGCACAACTCACATCTCTCTCAAGTCCAATTCCCTTCGCAATGTGGGGGATGGACTTGCTAGGTCCATTCCCACCAGCTCCCGGCCAGCTCAAGTTCCTTGTCGTGACAATCGACTACTTCTCTAAGTGGATCGAGGCCGAGCCACTGGCCACTATTATCGAGAACAAAGTGCTGCAGTTCTTCTGGAGAAATGTAATCTGTAGGTTTGGCGTACCTCGGGTCCTGATAACAGATAATGGAACACAGTTTACAGGGGCAGCGTTCCGCTCTTTATGTGAAGACCTCGGTATTCAGCAACGCTTCTCCTCCGTCTCCCATCCTCAGTCCAATGGCCAAGTGGAGAATGCCAACAGGCAGATCGTCTCCGGCATCAAGAAGAGACTAGATAAGTCATCCAAAGGCTTATGGACAGAATAACTTCCTACCGTATTGTGGAACTACCGTACTATGAAACCAACCCCGACAGGAGAGTCGCCCTTCAACCTCACCTATGGGTCCGAGGCCGTAATCCCCTTGGAAGTTGGTTTGCCATCCCCTCGCCTTATTGCCTATGATGAAGAGCAGAATGCCAGAGAGCTCCGGGCGAATTTGGACCTTATTGATGAGCTCCGTGAAAGAGCTTCAATTCGCCAGCAAAATTATCGGAGGAGAATCGAGCAGGCCTACAACAAAAAAGTCCATCCCACCGATCTCAAGGAAGGTGATTTAGTCCTCAGAAAGCTATCTATCTCATTTCCCAGCCAAAAGAGTAAGCTAGCTCTGAATTAGGAAGGACCGTACAAGGTTCCAAGGTAGTTCAGCCAGGAGCATATCATCTTGAAGACCTTGAAGGCAGAGAGAGACCAAGAACTTGGAACGCAGACCACTTACTGAAGTACCAAGAGGGTATTTGAATGCCTCTCCGAGTACATTCAAGTGTCGAGCCCTTCCTTTCTTTTTTTTGTACTTGCTTCTTTATTTTCTCATTGTAATAACGGCTTGCAACTTAGAAGCAGCCGAATCGCAGTTATCAATGAAGAACTCCTTTTCCCCGATGATCCTCTTGTGATTATTTTATCTCTGTTTAAAACTTTTAATTGCTTTTACTTGAACGACGTGTTCGGAGTCCAAAATTTGGCTCGATTCCGCTTTGCAAGCTCGCTCTTAAGCGAGCTAGAAGTGGTTCGCCATTCGGAACTGCTCCCACAACGGTTGAAATTTACTCAAACGATGTGTTCGGAGTCCAAAACATGACTCGATTCCGCTTCACAAGCTCGCTCTTCGGAAGTGGTTAAGCGAGCTAGAAGTGGTTTGCCATTCAGAACTGCTCCCACAACCGTTGAAATTTACTCGAACGACATTTTCGGAGTCCAAAACTTGGCACGATTCTGCTTTGCAATCTCGCTCTTAAGCGGGCTAGAAGTGGTTCGCCATTCGGAACTGCTCCTACAACCGTTAAAATTTACTCGAACGACGAGTTCGGAGTCCAAAACTTGGCTCGATTCTGCTTTGCAAGCTCGCTCTTAAGCGGGCTAGAAGTGATTCGCCATTCGGAACTGTTCCCACAACCGTTGAAATTTACTCGAACGATGTGTTCGAAGTCCAAAATTTGGCTCGATTCCGCTTCGCAAGCTCGCTCTTAAGCGGGCTAAAAGTGGTTCGTCATTCGGAACTGCTCCCACAACTATTGAAATTTACTCGAATGACATGTTCGGAATCCAGACCACTGGGCTGGATAACTGACGAAATTTCTACAACTATACTAGACATGGGAGAAGAATACTTGGAGGAGCACTTGAATGAATGCCCCATTGCTTCATTTGGCTAATAGCTGATGAAGATATTCAGGCATACATTCCTGAGCGACTTGCATTCCGAGCTGCGTATTGGAGAAAAACGACTTTCTCCCTAAAATTCGTGAAAGATCTCGATCAGACGGCACAGATTGGACCACAAACACAAACGAAAAGATAGCATTTTCTCGTGATCCACACCGTCTTCTACATTGAGATCCATGCAAGATCTTCAGATGGACGGTTCAGATCGTGCCACATCCCTCGGTCCCCAAATCCGAGTGAATGGCGATCCGAGCTGTGTATTGGAGAAAAACAACTTTCTCCTCAGAATTTGTGCAAGATCTTGATCAGACGGCTCAGATTGGGCCACGGCCACAAAACAACGAGATAGTATTTTCTCGTGATCCACACCATCTTTTACATCGAGATCCGTGCAAGATTTCGATCAGACCGCACAGATTGGACCACAGCCACGAAACGATAAGATAACGTTTTCTGGCGGTCCACACCGTCTTTTACATCGAGATCCGTACAAGATCTTCAGATGGACACATCCGATAGAGCCACGTCCCTCGAAGTTCAAAAGTTTGGCAAGACCCCACTTCTACTCCTCGCTCTTAAGCGAGCTAGAAATGGTCCGCCCTTCAGAAACACTCTTACAACCATAAGGGACTAACTGAACACGCCAACACACAAGCACAGAGGAATAAACAAGCCTTCACTTCTATAAAGTTTAAAGTTCAAAGAAACTTGAATTACAAGACCAACTACTCATATCTACGATAAGTTACAAACTTCGAAAGGCTAAAATTACAAGACTACTTCAACGACTCCTAGGAAGAGGGATGTTCCTCTTAAGAGATAGGCGGGGACGGCACACACCTTGTCATTGCGATCCCGTACTCGCTGAGGTCCCCAATCCGGCGAGCTTAGTAGTGTCTCTCAGTGTTGCGCCGCGTGAGGCTTCGCTCGACGAGACAGCCATCCCACTTTGGGCATCACCCAGACTTCGCCACGAAACCGGTGAACGAGTCGCAAGCTCGTAAAACAAAATCCCTCGCTCATTCTCTTCACAGGTACACGATGTGCTTCTGATGTTGACCGGTCCCGAATGAGGCTTGAGGCGAGCAACCTCCACCTCTAACTCGACTATTCGTTGCTTCAAAGAGTCGTCATTCACGGCTATCTTGAAGCGAGGAAGCTGAGCGGAGCCTTCAGCACCAGAACCATCGACAATAATTCGAGGGAGATGAGCAACCTCGATGCTCCTATCGACTGTAACCCTCTTCAACTCGTCGATCTCCGCCGTCAACTCGTCGCGCTCGGCCATCAACTTGCCCACCGTATCTGCTAATTCTTCTTCCTCCGCCGAAAGCTCTTCTTCTACTATTTTCAAGTGGTGAACCTCGGCCAGCAGTTCGTCCCTCTCCTCCGTAACATCAAATAGTGCCTTCCGGAGCAACTCCACCTCACCTTCAAGACGAACCTCGCAAGCTCATTTTCTTAGTTGCTTCAACTCGGAAAGACACTTCGCCAACATCACCTTGAGATGATCTAGCTCCAACTCGCTCTTGAGAAAGCACTCTCGACTGCAGAAGAGGGCCAACTTTGTTGCCTTCAAGTCAACCCGAAGACGAGAGGCTTCAGCTGCTGAACTCGACTCGACGACCTGAGAAGCGAAAACATATCAACACAAAGAGCAAAAGGTGTTTTCAACACTTAGCGAAATTTTCAACAACAAGGCGTTCACAACACTTGAAATCTCAAACACATGGCCAAAGTCTCAAAAAGTTAGTCGTTTTCATTAAAATCCAAAAAGAGTACATGAGAGCGGTGGCCAGTCCGCAGTTCGGCATTACAACAAAAAAAAAATGTATATATATATATATATATATATATATATATATATATATATATATATAAAGGAAGAGGCGACTAAGTCAGGGGGCCACCTCATGGCGCCGCTTCGAGGTATCCTCGCTCGGCACAGTGACGAGCGCTCCTTTGACATTCGCGTCGCCCTCGGCGTCCTCCTCGGCCTCCTTGCCCTCTTGCTCGGGCTCGACCTCCGCCAGAGGAAACAGCTCCTCGCCCTCCACGGGATCGTAGAAGTAATACGAGGAGTTGTCGAAGTTGGGGATGTGGACCGCCACATGCTTCAGCGCTCGGGCATAAGCCTCCTCCATGTTTGTCATCATGTGGGCTTCGGCCTCATCCCGAACCGCCTTCTCTGCCTCTGCCACCTTCATCGCCTGGCTATTCAGCGCCTCTTCAGACGCCTTCAGGGCCTAATTCTAGACATTCTGAAAAAGAAGGGGGAACGACTAACCTTGAAGTGACGTATATGGTTGGAAAAGATCGCCGGAGTTCAAACTCGCCTTGCCACAAAAGCTAGTAGCGCCGCTCGAGAACAAAAACACCGCTAGCAAAGGTAAAAATAAAAGTGAAAGAAAGAGAGAAAGAGTGGGGGAGGTGAAAACTTATAGTAAAAGAAGTGACTCTTGGGCTTTGTAACGTAAAGTTGCGACTCTTGGGCCCCCTTCAAGCCCGTGAAAGAAGCTAAACGACAAAGTAGAGAAGAGCGACGACGGTTCATGAAGGTGGCAACGATTCAGACTCGGCCGCACTGCTCGGCAATTCCTCTAGCTCCAAGCCGCCAAGGCACTATACCGAGCTATCGATGGACGGTTCGGATCACCCCACGGCGCTCGGAATCCCAAGCCGAGCAACTGGCGATCCGAGCTGCGTATTGGAGAAAAACAACTTTCTCCCCAAAATTCGTGAAAGATCTCAATCAGATGGCACAGATTGGACCATGACTACAAAACGACAAGATAGCATTTTCTCGTGATCTACACCGTCTTCTACATCGAGATCCGTGCAAGACCTTCAGATGGACGGTTCAGATCGTGCCACGTCCTTGGGACCCAAATCTGAGCGACTGGCGATCCGAGCTGCGTATTGGAGAAAAACAACTTTCTCCCCAAAATTCGTGCAAGATCTTGATCAGACAGCTCAGATTGGGACACGATCACAAAACGACAAGATAGCATTTTTTCGTGATCCACGCCACCTTTTTGCATCAAGATCCGCGCCAGATCCCGTGATGGACGGCTCAGATCTTGCCACGTCCCTCGAAACTAAGTGTCGAGCGACAGGCGATCCGAGCTGCGTATTGGAGAAAAACAACTTTCTCCCCAAAATTCGTGCAAGATCTTGATCAGACGGCTCAGATTGGGCCACGATCACAAAACGACAAGATAGCATTTTTTTGGGATCCACGCCGCCTTTTTGCATCAAGATCCGCACCAGATCCCGTGATGGACAGCTCAAATCGTGCCACGTCCCTCGGAACTAAGTACCGAGTGATAGGCAATCCGAGTTGCATATTTGAGAAAAACAACTTTCTCCCCAAAATTCGTGCAAGATCTCGATCAAACGGCTCAGATCATGCCATGCCCACAAAACGACAAGATAGCATTTTCTCGTGATCTGGACCTCTAACCTAGTGATCCGCGCCATGATGAACGATCAAGATTGCCCCATGTCACTCGGAAACCCGATCCGAGCGACCGGCGGTCTGAGCTGCTCACATGAAGGAAATAACATCGCTCGGAATCCCGATCCGAGCGACCAGTGATCCGAGCTACTCACATGAAGGAAATAACATCGCTCGAAATCCCGATCCGAGCGACCGGCGGTCCGAGCTGCTCACATGAAGGAAATAACATCACTCGGAATCCCGATCCGAGTGACTGGCGGTCCGAGCTGCTCACATGAAGAAAATAATGCCGCTCGAAATTCGATCTGAGTGACTAGCGATCCGAACTGCACATTTGAAGAAAAATGCCACCGAGCAACTCTAGCCGTCAGATTGTCTCAATATTCGCACCGAAAAATGATGAGCGGCTCAGATCACGCCACGCCCACAAAATGACAAGATAGCATTTTCTCGTGATCTGAATCTCTAGCCTCGTGATTCGCGCCATGATGAATGGTCCAGATCACCCCACGTCGCTTGGAATCCTGATCCGAGCAACTGGCGATCCGAGCTGCTCATGTAGAGAAAATAGCGCCGAACGACACCGGTCGTCAGATCTTCTCAAAATTCGTGCATCGACCTGATGAATGGCCCAGATCACCCCACGTCGCTTGGAATCCCAATCCGAGCAACTGGCAATCTGAGCTGCTTATGTGGAGAAAATAGCATCGAGCCATGTCACTCGGATTCCGAGCAACTGGCGATCCAAGCTACTCATGTGGGGAAAATAGCACCGAGCGACACCGGTCGTCAGATCTTCTCAAAATACGTGCCTCGGCCTGATGAACGCCCCAGATCACCTCACATCGCTCTGAATCCCAATCCGAGCAACTGGCGATCCGAGCTGCTTACGCGGAGAAAATGGTGTCGAGCGACACGGGCCATCCGATCCCTCAAAAATTCATACCGCTGGCTAATGGAAGGCCCAGATCGTGCCACGTCATAAATCGAATTAAAAGTTAATTTTTTATTTATTAAATTTGAATTATTTATTTAAAAATTGCAAAAAAATGATTAAAAATTCAGGAAAATTAATTAGAAATTTCAAAAAATAATTATAAATTCGAGAAAATATTTTTGAGCCCCCGTGTAATAATTTTTGCTTGGAATAATTAGTTAAGGCCCCCGAACAATTGATCACCACTTCGCAGAATTAAATACATAGTCCGAAAAATAAATAAAAATTAAGAAAAATCACCAAAAGTCCAAGAGAGCTCAAGAACAACCTTGAGCGCGCGACCAACTCCTAAAATCACCATAATGCCTCGCATAAAGATTCGACACCCCTCATTTGGACTCCGATACAACTTTGCAAGCCGTCAAAACAATAAAACTACTCCTCAAGGACCCATCAAACTCAGTCTTTGGGAGTGGGGGGCTCGTGATATGGCTAAAAATGGGGTTAAATCAGATCCGTCCAAATCAGGAACGAATCTTAAACCTCGGAGGTAAAATGGTAATTTCATCTACAAACGGGTCTGAAATGGGTACGGGGTCCTTTTTTCAAAGGCCCAATAGCCCACGGACAGATCCATCTCAACTGGGTGCGGGTTCCAACCCGCAAGAAATCCCAGTCCAGCTGGATAGAATTAGGATTTATGATTATACTTAATGAACGGCCCTGATTCCTTCTATCCATTCACTGGGAAGTAGGGATCTAATCTTATCCCGAAACTGGTCCCTAAGAGGCGGCTATAATACCCCCCATCCCCCACTATTTACAGGTAATCAATCTTTTGCCAATCAAAGCTCTTTCATAATCTTTCTGATTACTGACTTGGGCGTCGGAGGGTGCGTCGCCGGGATCAACCACGGTGTTTCGCACTTTTTGCAGGTCAACGACGGGAGATCACGTTCAACTCTGGCGAAAAGGTGTTTCAGGTTTGACTATTCAACATCCCAAGAATCCACAAATCTATCTGTTTGCCCCCACACCGATTTTAGCGGCAACATACATGAATCAGGAATTCTGTAAGTAAAAGACAGCAGTAGTAAAAACACCATAACTCTTATAATAAAACTCGGAATTCAAATATTTTAGATGTTCTGGAAACTAGAAACAAATGGCTACAATTTTTTATGTCAAATAATGGGTCAAAAATGTCTCACAAATTCCAGGCAAATAGTGAAAATCAAAGTTCGACATATCTCTTAAAATAAAAGCGTTCTAAACATGATGAACTTCAACTCAATAGTTAAAAAATCTTATATTCAGTGTAGTAAACACAATAACATGGTAAGCACAATGAAGAATACATCCATACACTAGTTTAACATCAACGAGACATCAATTAATCAATCATTCAAGTACAACAACCTAATAATCGATTCTACAATAGTTTATTTGTGCGGTGTTATGAATGAATAACTTCTATTATCAATACTACATGAATGCATGAACGATTCGATATTTTAGAGTCAATAATGGCACGAAGTCAAGAATATCTTGGGTTAGTTCGTGTAAACCCTCAATATACTCAATGGAAGATAAACGATATAACAATGCGATAACAATTCATGATGTACTTGTAGAGTTTCAATAAAAACCTTGAACTTGACACAATATGCAATTCAAGAGGGAAGTGACTTGCATTGATTGGATTAGTTATGAGCGAACGAACGAAAAGTGGCAGGAACACGTGCAACTCACGTACAACGCATGTGCACAAAGAGAACACAGCAAGGCAGCGAGACGCCAACAGCAAGAGCAGGATCACAGCACGGCAGTAAGCGCAGCTTCGGCTGTTGTGACAGGCGGCAGGTGCACAGGGCGTCGACGGCGGCATTGGGCAACAGTGGGGTGCTGGTCGACGGGTGCAAGGGAAAGAGGCAACGAGCATGCAGCGACTGGTGGTTCGAGCGGTGATGTAATGGCGGCTTCGGGGGGTTGCGAGGATGAAGGTGGTGGTCGGCAATGGCGGGGGATGAGGGTGGATGGGTTTGGGAACATGGAAGAAGAGAGAGACGGGATTAGGAGTAGGTGGCTGTGATTAGGGTTAGATTAAAGATGATAATTAGGGTTAAGGGATAGGTTAGTATATATAGAGTATTAGAGGGTAATGGATTATTGGGTAGTGGGTTTGGGAATTATTAGATTATAAAGAGTTAGGATTAGGGTTTTATTAATAGGTTGAATATGGATCAATACTATTGGGCTTGGAGACAAATATGGATCAAATAATAAGACAATTATCAATCCAACAAGAATAAGATTATCATAAAAAATAGTCCAACAAGGAGAAAAGAAAATTCATGAAATTTAAATTCGAATTGGGAAAAATAAGATTCGAATAGTTAAACGGGGAACAGTGATAGTTCATGAACAATAATAGGACCAAAATTATTCGAGATGATAAGTGAAAGATAGAATATAATTCGAATTACAACAAAAAAAAGATTACAATGAATCAAAAAGAGAAAAGATGAAAACGGGAGTTACAGTTGAATAACTTTATGACTATTTTTTGTCGATTTGAAGGATTGATATGGATTGGATGCACAATTGTTATCGCAATTTGATAAATTCTTATTTATGTTGAAATTTTTGTATTGCGGCATTTCATGTTTATAATTGTGCCTGACATTTTTCGAGCCGACCGAGCTCCACTTGAGCTCGAGTTGATCTTGATTTGTAAACAAGCTTCAACGAGTCGATTCGAGCTGGGGCGATTTGAGCCGAGTTCAAGCTCCACTCGAGTTTGAATCAAGCTCAATTTGTAAACGAGCTTCAACGAGTCGATCTCGAGCTTGGGCATGGTCACACGAGCCGAGCTCGAGTGTCATTGTTAGAGCTCGAGCCAAGTTCGAGTACAATAAAAATAAGTCGAGCCAAGCTCAAGCCTCAAAGTACTCGGCTAGGCTCGGCTCAGCTCGTTTGCAGCCCTATCTACGGATAGGGATAGAAATCGAGTTGGGTTGACCTGCTTTTCGCCTACAACCTGCCCATTCCAATCCAGCATGCAAGCAACTGGGTCGGGTTTGGGTCGAACCAACTTAGCAAAACTGGTCGACTCGGTTTTCCAAATTAATGAATCCAACCTGCTCGATCCAACCTGTGAACTCGGTCAAATGGTCAAACACGCCTGCAACTTCCCGTTTGACCTGCAGGTTAGGACCCATTAGACCCGCATCGGTTGAACGTTCGACCTGTGGGTCGAACGACTCCTTTTTTCTGGCACAAGACAGAGAGCAGTTTGTCTCTCTGTTTTGTTGTTTTTTTTTTTGTTTTTTTTTTGGGTGATTTTTTGGGGTGTTTTTTTCCCAATAAAAATCTCCTAACTTCAATCAGTTTTTCTCAACACCTTACACTCTTACTCTCTACTACTACTACTCAGTTTAAAGAATTTCGTTCATCAATGAAGCAAGCAACACAATTTTTTTAATTTCGATCGTATCGAATTCGTGGTGATTCAACAATGCTCTCGATTACAAACTCCCTCAATGAATAAGCTCTTTCTCTACTCTTTCTCTATTTTCTATGACTACCAGACTACGACTATATTAACTACACTTCTCAAGCGACTACGTTTATTTCTACTATTATTCTCTTCCATTTTATACATACGATTATTACAGGAGTACGATATCAAAATTGGAGATGGCAACCAGGTTGGTTTGACCTGCGACCCGCCCACTCCAACCCGGCCCACAAGCAACCGGATCGGGTTTGGGTCGAATCCACTTAGCGGAACCGGTTAACATGGGTCGCCAAATTAACGAACCTGGTCAAATGTTCAAACTCGCCCGCAACCTGCCCGTTTGACCTGTGGGTTAGGCCCCGGCCGACCTGCACGGGTCGAACGACTTCTTTCTTCTGGCGCAAGACAGAGAGCCATGTGGCTCTCTGTTTTGAGTTTTTTTTGTTTTTAGATTTTTTGGGGGATTTCCTCTACAAAATCCCCCAATTCCAATCAATTTTTTCTACACCTTATTCTCTTAGTCTCTCTACTACTACTACTACTGCTACTACTACTCAATTTAAAAAATTGCATTCCTTAAAGAAGCAAGCAACAAAACTTTTTGCAATTTCGATTGTATCGAATTCGTGGTGATTCAACAACGCTCTCGACTACAAACTCCCTCGACGAAGAAGCACTCTCTATTTTCTACAACTACCGGACTACGACTACGTCTACTACACTTCTCAATCGACGACGTCTACTTCTATTATTTTCTCTTTCATTTTATATATATGATTATTCTCAGAGTACGGTATCAAAATTTACAACCTTCTGAACTCTTCATTTTTTGTTGTAGTTCTAATTTTTTGTACCACATTTTTTCGTTGTTTTTTCTCAGATTTCTCTCTCAACCCTTTTATTATTTTTTAGATTTTTTTAACACATCTCTCCAAGATTGTTTTTTATGTTTTCACATATCTTTATTTTTTGCATACACTATTACCATGTCTAGATCGCGAGGTAGCGGCCATAGCCAAAGTGGACAAGATTCCACCGGTACTTTACGTCGGCCTCCAATAGTACCACATGTAGAGCCTGATTTTATACCAAATTCTAGGGTAAGATATCACGATGTTCCTCCATACGATATAGAAGAAATGCATAATGTTGACACACAACACAACAAACTGAATCCACTAGTAGTAAAATACTAGGAAAAACTAGTGATTGACACAAATATTATGACTGTATCCCTGAAGAGGATAATTCAGATGTAGGACATAAGATTTGTAATGTTTGAAGAGTTACAAATGGAGGAAGGGTGAGGGAACGTGTACAATTAAACGACACATACAAAATGTACACAAGGATCTATTAGAAAATCAACCCGGCCAACAAAATTTTTCCCCTAAGACCGAACATGTAAGATAGCCACCCATACGATCCCGAAAATGTTCGACGAAAAATGACTCGTCTAGTTATTAAGGAGGAGTTATCTTTTTCCTATTCCGAGAATAGGAACGTAGAGTAATTTAATCAAAATGCACTAAATTCACATTTTAGAAGAATTGCTAGAAATATACTCAAATCCGATTGTTTTAAACTTTACAACGAAATAAGAGATTATTTAATGCACTTTTGTATAGTTTAACTTGTAGAGTATCGTTAACTTCCGATTGTTGGAAAGGTTGTAACAATATTCTAATGATGGGCATAACTTGTTATTGAGTCGATAGTGATTGGATGATTCAAAAGAGGATCATATCACTTGCGGCTTTATCGTATCTCCATAGTGGTTTAGTAATTGCACATCGTATTTTAGAAGTTTGTGACATCTTTCATATTCGTGATAAAAAAATTATATTAGTTTTGATTATATATCTAACAACAATGCTTCGATTAGTACATTAAAAACACAAATAGCTCATCCCTGTTTAGAAATATTTCACATTAGATTTGCATGTCATATTTTAAATTTATGTGTTCAAGATTTATTAAAAATAGTCCACCATTTGTGCATAACATTAGAAAGTGTATACATTTTATTGAATGAAGTAGCCCTATGCTTCAACAATGTAAAGAACGGTGTAAGTTTAAGGGTATACATTTTAGAAAATTTTGTAAGGATGTTAAACACCGATGGAACTCTACTTTTGTTTTACTAAATGTTATTACTCAATATAAAACTTGTATAAATGATTTTTGTCTTGCAAAAATATAGAAAATTTTCAAATGAATGAACAATCATGGTATTATATAGAATCTTTGTTACGATTTTTAAAACCTTTTATAACCGTAACTTTGAAATTTTCAAAATTTTATGATTCTACTTCTAATAGTATTTTTATTTCACTAATTACTATGATGCAAACTTTTTAGGAAATGATTGATGATATTTACATTAGTTATATTGTTAAATCCGCATACACTAGATTTTTGAAGTATTTATTCATCCTCCTATGTTGTATTGTATTGCTATAGTTATGGATTCTCGTATCAAATTAGCTGGTACGAAGAGTTTGATTGAAATGTATTTTACTTTAATTGGAGATGAATCTGAAATTGATAGAGATGAATTTTTAGCTAGCTTTGAATCGATATTGAATAACTTGTATAGTTATTATGATAGAACTTTTGCATCTAGTTGTACAACTAGTATTGTTATTACGTCTTCTTCTACTTCTAGAGGTAAGGGTAAGAGTAAATTAGACGATGCCTCTTTTAATTTACATGCTCAAATTCAATCAAAAAAACCTAGGACTAATCAACCGAATGAATTAAATTGGTATACTCAACAAGATAGTGTGAGTTTTAATGCTAAAATTGATAAGTTATAATGGTGGAAAGAACATGAACATGTTTATAATATTCTTAAACATATGACTAAAAATCTACTAACTTCTTCTGCCTCTACAGTTGCTTCAAAATGTTCATTTTCTACAAGTGGCAGGGTTCTAACAGATTACAAGAATCACTTGAATCCCTAATCGTTGGAGATGCTCGTGTGCACGGAAGATTGGCTGAAGGCTGAAAATAGGACTAAAAAAATTAGGGTGGACACATCAACAAGTGGAGCTACTCGTCCGAAAAACAACAACAACAATAGTAGGGACCAACAACAACAACAGTAGATTCTGATTATCCCCTCAAATATGTAATTCAAAACATATTGTATGCTCATTTTATAGTTTCTAACTTTCTAATCTATTACTTGTATTATAAAAGTAATAGAAAGTATTGTAGTTGAATTTGTATGTAAAAGGTTGTAAAAAAATCATAAAAGTAGAATTCAATAATATATACAAATTTTATTCATACTTTCACTCATATATTTATTAGTTGTAGTTGTATTTTTTTTTTCATGTAGTTAAAATAAACACTTGAAACTCACTCTCAACCCGAATGCCAACCCGCGACCCGATCCGAACCCAAACAGGTTCGACTTGAATGGGTTGGCGAGTCGAACGGGTCGACATTTGGGGTATTCAACCCGGCCCGTTTAACAACCCAATGCAACCCGAGCCCGCACACAATTGGGTCTGACCCGGGCGGGTCCGACCTGACCTGGCCTAGATGACCCGAATGCCATCACTAACCCGAATGCCATCATTAGATATAGGTTGTTCAGGTCTTTAGTCTCAATGACCGCGTAAAGCTCCTGTGAGTATTGATCTTATGGGTCGAGATAAAACGTAACTGGTAAAGAATTCTATTATTTTTTACCCCTTTTGTCTTGTGGATGCTTATAATTAAGCAAAATTGAATATACTACCATTAAGAAAAGGATAAAAAAGTTTTAAGAATGGAAACAATAAGCAATGTAAATCAAGAATTATGGATAACAAAATCCAATTCGTAGTTCAATTTATCATTTCATCACCTAAAATGAAAGAGTCATCATATATTGCCCAATCATAAAAACAAAGGACCATTAATTAAAATTTTCTTATATTTGAATTTAATTTGCTCTTTTAAAAAACCATCAAAATGTTTTCCATATTCTTTACTTGTAAAGCATTTGTCCTCCTGTCCTCGATAATTCTTTTCACATGCAACCAATCTAGTCATAGTGTGCTGCTTACTAAGGGCTGGTGGGCAAGAACGAGCGGAATTGCTAAGGCAGGTGGTACGCATTCTCTCATTTTAATTGCATTTAGATGAGGCTGTAGTCCGTGGTGGGTTGGTATGAAGGGGATGTTGTCCGTATCAGGGCTTTCAACAGTATGTCTGGAGATGGCACCTAAATGAATTTGGAATCTCCCTGGACAAGTACATGACACAGTCAAGGCTAGTAATTAGGCTCAATTATCTCCTCCTACTTACAATAATTTAGTACTCATCCATTCACTCTCATTTCATCCGGCGATTCCTTCTACCAATGGAAGAGCAATTTTGGTGTCAACTTGCAAAAGATAAGTAGCTACACAAGGGTGATTGTAACACATTTCTTCCATGTTGCAATTTCGAAGAGCAGAAGATGTAATCATATTAGTGGGATCGTTAATGAATCCGGTGTCTTGGTTCAGAGCTACCAATACCATCAGTTGGAAAATGTATTTGCGACATATTTCCCATTAATGTCTTCCTCAGAAGGTTTCTCACATCTTCCATCCCACTTCCCCATCCCTTTTCTTGACCCTTCCCTCACTGTAACCCCCTGTGCTCTCCCATCGGTGAATGAGATTTGCAACACTGTTAAGAGTATGCATCCTAACAAGACTACTGGTCTAGATGGGCTCACGGCCTTATCGAACTTATTTAATCAAACTAGTTGGGATACTATCAAAGATGATGTAGTTAAGGTGGTGCATGACTTTTTCACTACATGTTCTCCTACTTCAATCAACTGCACAATTTTGACTTTTATAATAGGAGAGTTGTGGGGTTGTCGTACAACCAACCTATAATTTGTAGGTATTTATTCAACCATCTAATTAAAGCCATTCATTTTTAAGTGAGAATTATATTAACCATTCATTTTACTCAGTTATTGTTAATACCTCAAAGTTCAAATTTATTTAGCACATAATTATTTACAAAAAAATGCCATTCATATAAAATAAAAGTTTGTAACATTATGAATAATTTGTAAAAAGTATCTAATGAGTAAAGGAAGATCTTATTATTTACTATATAAAAAATACCAATTAAAGCGTGCATCGCACGTGCAGCTACTAGTAATTATAAAGCATCATTAATGTTTCCTAATGATTATTATAGACCGACAGGTCTTTGTAGTGTTTTATATAAAATCGTTACAAAGACTTGCTAATTGGATCTGACCACTTTTGAACCCACTTTTAGTACAAAGTGAAAGTCCTTGCAAGGCAAATCATCGATAATTGTGCCTTTGCTGCATAAATTATACATTTAGTGAAGTCTGTGAAGCGATTAAATTGGATATGGCCAAAGTGGATATGGACAAAGCATATGATCGAGTAGAGTGGGCATTCTTGTTGTCTATATTGGACAATTTTGGATTTGGACAGGACTTGGTGTAGTGCCCGAAACACCTAAAAGACCTACTGCACTAATAACAAGATTCCACACAAACGCTAGAACAAAACGATATGTAGAGATAACTAGCATTGGTATGAAAACCCGAAATCTGGATCCGACCCTGACCCGGCATTGGACCGGAACCGACCCGGCCTATCCAGATCCGAGTCCTAAAATGGCACCCGTTGTACTTTCGGATCCGGGTCCGCTCAAAAGAGACCCGGACCCGGACCCGTTAAAAACAACACAAAAAATCAACATAAAAATAAATATTCTATCCTCATCCCTCCCCTCCTTCTTCCTCAATTTTAAATCTTCCTCTTCCAAACTCAAAACTCATGCATTTTTCTTCTCTCCTTTATTCTAAATCCTCCACTCGCCGCCTCCGCTCGCCTCTCACACCCCCGCTCCTACCCGAACGGGTAGGAATATTTTAATAGGACTCGAACCCGAAACCGGATCCGGGTCCAATTTTTGGATCCGTAGGGGACCGGGTCCGGGTCCGGGTAGTGAAGGACCCGACCCACCCACCCGATACCAATGCTAGAGATAACCAAGGTCAGACTTGGGTTAAAGCAGCACCAAAAACTGCTTTGGGCATCCATTTTTATAGGGACCAATATTTTTGAAGTTCCTTATATATAGGTATACAGTATTGGGCTTAAAAAATGGTACTATTTGCCTTTTGGATCAGTTTTTAGCCTATAATTTAGAAATTCTAAACGTTTCTTCAGTTTTTTTATCTTTTTTTTATTTTCAATTCTCACTATCATCCTTTAACCCAAGCACACAAAAAAGACCACAATTCTATCACACCTACCTTCTCCATCATTCTCGAGTACCCCGACCCACCGACCTCCTCCACTCCTCCCCGACAGCCGGCCCGAATCCGAGACCACCTCCCACCTTCCACTGTCCCTGATTTCCTTCTGTTGTGCAGTTTTCAACTCGATCAAAGTGGGTATGTTCTAACTTATGATTTCTTCTAATTTCAGTTAGTTTTTTTTATCTATTGTTTGTATGCAGTATGCCTTAAATCCTTTAGTTAGTATTTTTATTTTATAATTTCAGGATTAATTTGGAGAAGAAGAGGTATTCATTTTTTTATTTGGGGCTGAAATTGGAGAAAATAATTGAAGATTTGAAGGAAAAGTGAATTTTACAAGTTGTAACAAATAGATGCTATTGTTTGCTAACTTTATTATTTAAATTTTGTGTAGTTTATTTAATATTTGAAGCATGCTTCCCAAAAAGTATGATTCCGGACATGAAAAAAGGGGGAAAAACAAAGAATTGAAGAATTGACTCAATCTCAAATGGTGCAATGGACAAGTTTTTTATAAACGCTAAACAAACTAATTTGGTTAGTCAAAGTGATGAACCGCAAGATTTGGTTGATGAGAAACATAGAAATGAATCAATTTATGAGGAAATTGAACAAGGAGTGAATGAGGAGCATAAGAATGGGGATGGACTTGAAAATTTGGTAAATGAAGAAATTAATCAAGTTAATAAATTGGTAAATGAAATTGATCATAATGATAATTTACCCAAAGAAGAGGAACCTTTAATTTATGAATTAAGAAATTAGGGGATTGTTAATCAAGCTTTTAGAGACTTATTAGTAAAAAAAGGGTCCAATCGAAGACTTAAGAAACATGAAATTAGTAGTGATTATCTTGCTTGTTTAAAGTAAATGGCTTGAATTGGAAGTTATGTTGAAAAAGAATCAAACAACTGATATAATTGTGCAAAAAGAGATTAACAAAGAGAGAGAACACTGGAGGCAAGTATTAGTGAAGATAATTGCCCTTGTGAATACTCTTGCTAAAAACAATATAGAATTTCGTGGACACATTGAAAAACTTTATCAAAGAAATATTGAGAACTTCTTTAGTTTTATTGAAATGTTCGGTGAGTTTGATTCAGTAATGCAAGAACACCTTAGGCGTATTGATAGGAGTGAAAGCCATTATCATTATCTTGGTCCTAAAGTTCAAAATGAATTGATTCAAATGTTGGTGAATGAGATTATAAACATAATTTTGAAGAAAATTAAATAAGCAAAGTATTTTTTAATTATACTTGATTGTATTCCAGATATAAGTCATGAAGAACAAATATCACTAGTTGTAAGATGCGTGGATGCTTCTTCAAATCCAATCAAAGTAAAAGAGTTTTTCTTAGGATTTTTGAAAGTGCACGATACGTCGGGTCCTGTACTTTTTAAGGAGCTTGAAAGTGAATTAGAGACTCATCAACTTAATATTGATGATATTAGAAGACAATGATAAGACAATAGATCTAATATGAAAGAAAAACATAAATGTGTACAAAAAAGATTACTTGAAATCAATTCTAGAGCCTTTTACATTCCATGCACTTGTCATAGTCTTAGGTAGTGTTCTTTTTCTCCTCTTATAAGCAATTTACCTCTTATAAGAGGTGGTCCACCTCTTACAAGAATTTTTTTAGCGTTCTTTTTTTACCTCTTATAAGCAATTTTTTCCAAAATCACTTATAAGCCTAAATGGCTTCTAGTAGCCTCTTTCAAATTCTTATAAGCCTTCTATCACTTAAAAAGTCTATATTACCTCAAAGTCTATATTATAATTGTTACTAATTTCAATCTCAAATTTTCGCATTCTCTAGACTTTTTAGCATCAGATAGCTTGGCTCGCTTGTAGAAACCCTGCCTAAATGGTTGACTTGATGAATCTTTTCTGTGCACACTGAACTCATCTATGCCAAAATTCCCAGTCTCATCTGGATAACCTCCTAATCCCTTAAATCTTGCCACAGAACCTTTATCACTAATCTGCTTTAGGCTCTTTAGTTTTGAGTGTGATTCGTCATAATTTCTGTTGTTGGCTAGATAGCTCTTTACCCAGCTCACATTCTAAAACTTAGGGATTAAATCCTTGAACTGATTGCACCCACGTATGTCAACTGAAGATATGCAAGGAAATTGTTGGAGCACTTCTTCAAGTGCACAGAGACTAATATTGGAGCACCCTCCTAAAATAAGAGAGGTTAAACCTTTTCTTCTCATAACCACCCTGCAAGAAAAATCAACAAAAATCAACAGATAATATGAAGTTGAGGTAACTGAATTATTGTTGATAATAGTCACTGGAGGTAACTGAATAAAAATAAAGAGATGAAAACAATCAGAAATGTAAACTAATCATTATGCTCCGCAACATTGGATCAGTACAGACGGGACTAGCAAATGATAGATTGACTTGCAGGCATAAATTATTGAAGAACTTGGCTGCATTATTCCATGTTTCTACTTCTCTATCTCGGTTCCAAAATTATAGTTGATGATTTACACTTATTTGTGAATTTATCTTACCATTAAACTAGTTTATATATTAGTAATTTGAACTTATCTTTTCTTGTCCTTCATCTCACTATTTTTATACTTTGGGGTAATATAGACTTTGAGGTAATTTAGACTCTTGTAAGAGGTGAAAAAAGAACAGAAACCTCTTATAAGAGGTTCTTATAAGAGGTTCTTATAAGAGGTTATTTTTATATATAAAAACACCTCAAAAAGAGGCTCTTACTGTAAATCTCTTATAAGAGGCAAAAAAAAGAACAGTACCTTAATCTTGCTCTTTGTGGTATATGGCTAACTCTTTTGCTAAAGCTATATTTCTATGTGTAGAATTATACAACGCATATATTATTTGTTTTCGACTTTTTCAAAGCGTTGGAAAATTTTCAAAGATAATGTGAAATGTCTAACACTTAAACAATTGTTACAAACACATTGAGAGAAGCGCATTGAAAGTGTTAAAGCTAGATGATATCAAACTTTACAAATAAGAGATACTTTAATTTTCAAAGTAAAGATATGAATATTGATGTCGCAATAAATGAATTAAAATGACTCATTTCATTTTTTGAAAAATATAGAGAAAATGGCTTGATGAAGGTTGATGCTAAAGAAAAATGGCTTGATGAAGGTTGATGCTAAAGAAATAACAAATGAAATAGGCATTGAGGCAATATTTTATGAAACCTGATTGGTTAAAAGAAAATTAAAACAATTTGATGAAACTCCAAGTGAAGATGTAATACAATCAGCTTAAGAATCCTTTAAAGTTAATTACTTCAAATATATTGTTGATCAAGCTCTTTCTCCTTTAAGGAGTATGTTTGAACAATTTAAAACATATGAAATGATATCTAGACTTTTGTTGATTTGAATAAGTTAAATTCTGCAAATGATGGTAGTTTGAAGAATGATTGTCTAAATCTTGAAAAAATTTTGAAACAAGGCAATGTCTCAGATGTTCATGGAAAAGACTTATTTTTAGTGTTGAAAAATTTAAAGGAAGTCTTGTCAGATGAAAAAGGGCAATTGAAGTGCTAAGTTTTATGAAAGAAAGAATGACAATGTTGGTTTTCCTAATGCGTGGATAGCCTATAGAATTGAACATGATCTAATAGGAAAGTTTGACTATCAAAGCATAACCAATGATTTTGCTTCTTCGAAAGTTAGAAGAGTCAAGTTTAAGTGATATTTTGTTATGTGTTTTATTTTGTAGGCCAATTTTGGATGTAAACAAGAAACTTGATTTGGAGAACTTGGATTTATGTATGCGCTGTTAAAGATTCAAATGTAGCAAGACTTTGGAAAATTGTTGAGATGACTTATTTCATTTTTGTTTATAGAGGTTGTTTGAGTTTTTTTCTCACGATGCATTTCATGTAAATGCGTACGTTATCAATTAAATTTTTTTGGAAGCATATATGTAAGTTTGTTTGCATTAAAATAGTTTGTTCTCCAAGACTCCAAGTTTGTTTGCATTTAAATATATGTAAATTTGTTTGCATTTAAATAATTTTCATTTTTATTTTGTCAACATGCAAAAGGCCACATTTGAGAACTTGTCTAGGGCCCCCTGAAACTCAGGTATGCCTCTTGAGGTAACAAATATTTCTTTCTCAAAAGTTAAAAGATACTAGTTTTTTCACGAAATTTTCTACATCAAAATCTCTCATAACAAAGTAGAGAACTCATTCTGATCTGTCTTTCTCACTTTTGACGGCACTCGGCATTACTTGAACCCTAGGATTTACTTACATATTTATAGCATAAAGTAAACCTGAAAAGATAAACAACCCCGAAGTGATCCAAACCTGTGACCCACTATTGTAACATGCGCATCGTTGCGGTCGACTGTAATGAGACTCGAGCAAGTCAGAGAGCATCTTGGTCGACTGCTATTCTCAACGATCTACAACACTCTTCAGCAGAATTGTCAGTCAACTGTACAATCGACTGCAACCTGCTTTACTGTTTCTTCTGCTTGCTGTTGTGCTTCTGTCACTTACCGCTTTGTGTATTCTCCCTTTTCAAACCCTTGTCCTTATGTATTGGATCTACAAATTCTAACAATCTCCCATTTGAACAAAATACACAAGAGTTCAAGAAATTGTATCTATCTCGTTACCTCTGATAGGCTCCCACTCCTTGTGAAAGATCGAGTACCCACTCACTCACATGAAGAGTACCCACGCCCTAAACTACGTGAAGGGCACAAACATCCCTTATAGACTCATGAAGGACGTACCCTACCATCTATCACATAGGACACTAATAAAGGAGAAACTCTTCTCCATTTTCGACGTGTCGGAATCCGTGTTGCTAGACTTTCCACTTCACAAAAGGCCGCAAACACATGATATGGGACAAAACCTCTCAAGGCTAAGGCACCCTCTGTACTCAAAGCCTCTGTGGACAACATCTCCACAATATTCACAGATTGTAAATGTAACTCCTATTATCCGAATCTATATTAATCTACTATATTTACATTCCTTGTACTGTGTCTATCAATTTGAGATCTGTATTTTGTTCCAGTTCGAATAAAATCATTTCATTTGTTCAACTCAATTTTGTGCCAATATTTATTTCAATTTCATTTTTCGTATCTGCTCTGAATTGTCATTCTTCATGAAGAGTGGACTGATTCATCTCATCTATTTCTTTTTCCCTATTATATTGAATTTGGACTCAATCTCCTGTTGGATCCCACTCAAACCCAATAACCCAAAACCCGCAACCCTACTATTTAAACCCTAACCTAAATTAACCCTAAACCTAATCACTGTTCAACCCTTAATCACCCAGCCGCCTAACACCCTTCTTCTACCTCCAGCCTTCGGAACCCAAAACTTCAGATCCCTGTGCTCATCGCTCGAGCACCCTCCTCGTCTCCTTGCTCCGCTCTCACCACCTTCCCCGTCACCACCTCATCTCACCATCATCCTCGACATCGAGACCCATCCACCAACTTCATCGTCTCCCTCAATCCGAACCCATCTACTTCGTCATCCACCAAAACCCATTACCCATCGCCTTATCCTCTCCTCCCCATCATCCCCTACCTCTACTCATCCGCTGTATCGCCTCGCCGTTGCGACCTTCCCATCGCCTGCCATCATGACAGAACAGAGTTATCGTCGTCGCTCTGTTTTCTCCTCTAAGAACAGAGCACCGCCCCATCGTTGCTACCTCATCCCCGATGACGCCGCTGCCGTTTACAGCATCGAGCTTCCCTTGACGTCGCTGCTGCCTGCCACCGCCATCGCCGCCGGAGATGCTTTCCCCCTCTCTCTGTTGCCGTGAAGGAGGGAAGGAGAAGGAGTGACTGGTTTGATCTTAACCGTCAGATCTCCTCAAGATCAGATCCAGATCTGATCATCACCATCGCCATCAGATTGCTACTCAGCCGTTGATCGTCATGATCTTGATCATCTCATCAAGATCCACATCGATCCGATCTCGATCGTCGATCTACGTCCTCATCCAATCAAGACAAGTATTCTTCTTGTACAAATTATTATTCTAGTACAAGCGTTTAATTAAAAATACTGCAAATAGATCATAGTTGTGACTCCTCATTGTCTCATCATTTTTTGATCTTAAATTATTCCTCATCAATTCCATAATCTTAAGAGTCACAACCCTTCGTTGATATATTTACAAAACTAGTTAGACCCCTTTTTATCTCCTAATTACTTGAATATGAACCCCTTCACTTGTAGACGTGTGTTGTATGATGTATTATGTTGATCGTACATTTTTTTGAGTTGAAAAATACATGTGACTTTCTGATTTGATCCCCAATGCATCCGTATTTGTATCACACACTAATTTAGACTCATAACAGTCATTTATTATGCAACTTGTATATAAGAGAAATTCACACTTGCAGCTATTCTTGTCTTTGCTTGCTGTTTCGAGCCGGATAAAACCAAAATATAAACTTGAGTCCTGAATATGAAATGTAGCCCTAAGTGTGTAGTTGCCAACAACATCCAGAATTTTTGAATTCCAAGTTACGGTCTAGGAGATATCCCAGTTTTACTGCTGCTGTGTCGGTAGTCGCAGATTCACAAAAACTGCTGCACCTCTTTAGTTTACATTTATTTTAACTATGCTACCAGTAAGTAAATGACTTAAAATTTTGAATGCTGTTACTGGACACCTTAGAAAAAATTTTCTAATTTTCTCAAAATTAATTAATGATGTTTCAATCCTGTTTCATATATATAAACTCGGTTTTATAAATTCTGGCTGAACACAAATGCTGTATAGTTTGCTATTTTGACACATGTTACCACAACTTTCATGTACCTTAATTATATGCGTTGGAACCGGGCAGAAGTCTAGTTTCTAGAACTTCTGACGGATCGACATTTGCTATCTTTTAGCAATAGAAATTGCAGTTTTGGTGCAGCAACGTCATGTTGTCCAGATTTGGAATTCTTGTTGTTCTTGATATTTTGATTTGTTTTGACCCTCGAACATGTATTCTATCTAGCCTAGACTTGTTCCATGTTCTTGATTATGTTTACTTGACTTGTTTCGCACACTTTCATGCTTACTTGATGAAAATAATAAATAACAAGCTGGGGTTTAAGGGAAAGACCATAGTAGTGGACAATATAGGTAAGTGTACTCGGAAGGGGGCCAGTGTTTTCCAATACTTGGTTCATGAAATTGTTGTATCTTGATGGATTCATGGAGCCATTACTTGTCTCATGAACTTATTGGATTCATGAACCCACAGTGCGGTTCTTGAACTTGTTAGTGGATTCACGAACTTGTTTCGTGAACTTGTTATTTTATTTTCCGATTTATGAACCATGCTTGCTTGATACTTGATGCTTGAGTACACCGCCATATAAAATCCACCACTAGGCCTAAACGAAATTGTATTTACTGTAGCAACCATGTGACAAAGGATGGCACATGAAGTGCTACCTAGATAGTAATAACTATAAGACTTGATACATGATACTTGAACATGATACATACTTACTTGATACTTGATTACATGATACATGAGACTTAATACTTGAACATAATACTTGACACTCGCTATTTGATACTTGTACTTGAAACTTTGACACTTGAGACTTGTTACTTGTTACTTGACACTTGTGCGTGATACTTATACTTGATGCTTGATACCATTACATATTCACTTGTCACTTGTTCCACTACTAGTATTGTTACCCAATATTATCACTCGAGTTGTCTTTCTTGCTAGCTAATTTCTTGAATCCCCACTACTTGTTGCATCCCTATTACATTCTTGATTCCAAATCTTGTTCCATATTTCCAGTACTTGTTTTACTATTTACGGCCCTAACTTGCACTAAAGGTGTTTGTCTTGTTTTCTCTATTTTTTTTATATTTATATATATACAGACTTTGGAGATGAGTTGCCTGTTGGAATTGGTGAGCAGACATTCTAGGCTTCGCTTGGAAAAAAGAATTGCTTAAAATATTTGTTTTCTTGAGTTAGTTATTTCTGTTGCTACATGAACCTTGTAACAGGGTATTGTCCCGAGTTTTAACTTTTGATCCAGATTTGAAAACCATTGGGATATTATTATTTTGTTTAATTATTTTCTGTTGTTTAATAAATTATTCATGCATGCATGGTTATGTACATTTTGTTATATTCTTGTTATGATACTGAGTCAATCTGTCATGCCCCGCTTCCCAAAAATACGGAATACGAGCACGTAACATTGGCACAGCGAATGACTAACGTCACCCATAAGCTGTTTATCCGATTAACTCAACAATACAAACAACACAGAACATTTGCGTAGAAAATAATAATCTCATGAACAATAATACTTGAATTGAAACAATATAAAATATCCAAGTACAATAACAATCCAACGTCTGGAAACAAATAGCAATATTCGGAACATAAGCCCAATACAATTAAATAACAATAATTCAATAATTAAGTCTCCATAACAAAGCAATAATTATTAAGCAGCGATGTAATCAATTTCTTCACCAATGTTGTTCTCCCAATGCATTGGGTAATTCTCCATCAATACCTGTAAACTCTTCATCTAAAAAAAGGAGAACAATTGTCCTTAGAGCAAGTCATGGACAGCAAGTAGAGAAAATAGGAAACAATGGAATAACGGTATAACAATGAATCAACGGATCAATAAGAATCAATAAAATGGGACAAAAATCATGATCATAGATGCAATTGGCTATAAACAATGGTTCAATAATCGGTAACAATAATCCATGATCAATATTAATAACACTTAGCTAATATTCGATATCAATAAGAATAATGATGAACAATATGCAATGTCAGTGATGTGTCAATCCTTATGTCTATTATTCATTTTAACTCTTAACTAATGTATGTACTACTGTGTCCCATGTGTGCCGTACCACAGGTTCGATGCATACAATCAATTTTTAGACTTAAGTGGTAGACTCTATAGTTTATGTACTCGGCAACGGTAATCAATATTCAATAGTGACCGATGACCGAATCAATCGAGATACTATAGTCAGTAATCTACAATTAATCGATGACCGATATGACCAATAGACCAATAGATCAATAAATAGGGAAACATGGGCCCCTCTTCCGAGTACAGTCCCTATATTGCGTTGGAACCGGGCAGGAGTCTAGTTTCTAGACCTTCTGACAGATCCATATTTGCTATCTTGTAGCAACGGAAATCACAGTTTTGGTGCAGCAACGTCATGCTGTCCAGATTTGGAGTTCTCGTTGTTCTTGATATTTTGATTTGTTTTGACCCTCGAACATATATTCTACCTAGCCTCAAATTGTTCCATGTTCTTGATTATGTTTACTTAACTTGTTTCACACACTTTCATGCTTGCTTGATGAAAATAATAAATAACAAGTCGAGGTTTAAGGGAAAGACCATAGTAGTGGACAATATAGGTAAGTATACTCGGAAGGGGGCCCGTATTTTTCAATACTTGGTTCATGAACTTTTTATATCTTGATGGATCATGGAGCCATTACTTGGCTCATGAACTTGTTGGATTCATAAACCCACTGTGCGGTTCTTGAACTTGTTAGTAAATTCACGAACTTGTTTCGCGAACTTGTTATTTTAATTTCTGATTCATGAACCATGCTTACTTGATACTTGATGCCTGAGTACTCCGCCCTATAAAATCCACCACTTGGTCTAAACAAATTGCATTGACTGTAGCAACCATGTGATAAAAGGATGGTACATGAAGTGCTACCTAGATGTAATAACTACAAGACTTGATACATGATACTTGAACATGATACATACTTACTTGATACTTGATTACACGATACATGAAACTTGATACTTGAACATAATACTTGACACTCGCTACTTGATACTTGTACTTGACAACTTGATACTTGAGACTTGTTACTTGTTACTTGTTACTTGTTACTTGACACTTGTTCCTGATACTTGTACTTGATGATTGATACCATTACATATTCACTTGTCACTTGTTCCACTACTAGTATTTGTTACCCAATCTTGTCACTCGAGTTGTCTTTCTTACTAGCTAATTTCTTGAATCCCCATTACGTGTTGCATCCCTATTACATTCTTCATTCCAAATCTTGTTCCATATTTCTTGTACTTGTTTTACTATTTGTGGCCCTAACTTGCACTAAGGGCATTTGTTTTGTTTTTTCTATTTTTTTCCTTTTTTTATATTTATATATATACAGACTTTGGAGACAAGTTGCCTGCTGGAATTGGTGAGTAGACATTCTAGGCTTCGCTTGGAGAAAGGACTTGCTTAAAATATTTGTTTTCTTGAGTTATTTAATTCTGTTGCTACATGAACCTTGTAACAAGTTATTGTCCCGAGTTTTAACTTTTAATCCAGATTTGAAAACCATTGGGATATTATTATTTTGCTTCAATCATTTTCTGTTGTTTAATAAATTATTCATGCATGCGTAGTTGTGTACATTTTGTTATATTCTTGTTATGATGTTGAGTCGATCCTACAGCTCATGAATGATGAAAATCATTCGCTGGGCTTTGTCACGCACTCGTATTCCGTATTTTTAGGAAGCGGGGCGTGACAGTAAAACATCACTTACAGTCTCACTATGACAAAGCCATCACCCTGCATATCGCTACCACTGCTCTCAACATCACAAAAGCAACTTGTAGTTTCTGCCATATCACAAAGAACTCTTGCTCTCTTCTAGGATCCATTTCACCTTGGCCATCAACTCTTACTAAATATGCATCTTTTGCACCCCCCCCCCTAATTCTTAGATCTCTGCTGTACTCCACACATCATATGTCTCAATTTTAATTGAGAATCAACTACATGAAAAGCACACACATTGTATGTAAGCAAAGTACATTGATACCTCATGCTTCTCACTTGGTACAACCTCTTAACCTGCTGTTATACACCACTGTCCACTACCAAACATCGTCGACAAACCCTCTTTGTCAAGCCTTCATGTCTAGATAAAATTTTCCCTCATGTTTGGGATATATCTTGTCTCCCACAAGACAATTTGCTTACTATCAAAGGCTTTCACGCGAACTGTTACAGTTCTAATCACAGGGCATTATTGGCCATTATCCACGATCACATCTCCGTAAGAACTCTCTATGTAGTCCTCAAACACCTCCCTCCTTAACGTGCAATAAAATAAACACCTAAATTAATACACCAATATCGTGTGCCAAACTCCACCCATGCTAATAAACATAACGTTTCATCATTTGTTTACTCGGCCACCACATTAGCTTGCTTTGATTGTTCTTGTTTCTTCTTCATAAGGGCCTTACAACTACGCATCATGTGACCCCGCTCTCAGGTCCACCACTATTGTCGTTGTCTTCAGACCAACTATCAGACTTACCTTTCGACTTCCCTTAGATCTCCCATGTCTCTCAACTGAAAGTGCGAAATTTATAGAAGATAATAGAGACTCTATTTCTCTTCATTCTCACCTCCTTGTTCATAATGATGTTCACAACATGATTCGGGGTATTCTAATCTGCCATAGTCCCTTTAATAATCTGTTCCAATGTACCATAACTATCAGGTAGAGTAGATAGCAGTAACAATGCTTGTGCTCTCTCTGAAAACTTCAACCCTGCAGCTTCCAACTGGTTGTATACCATACAGAAATTTTTCACATGTTCCTCTACTGAACCCCTTTCTTCCTACTTTTTGTTAACCATTTTTTTCAAGTGAAGAATTTGATTTGATGTCGACGATTTCTCATACCTATCCGTGAAAATATTCATTGCTTCCTTCGTTGTCTTTGCCTTAGATATGTGAAATAGTATTTTCCTACTCAACACCAACTGAATTTGCTCAAGTGCTTTATGATCCAAATGATCCAAACCGCCAAGACTTTTGCATCCTCGTTTGCGCCTTTCGGCTTCTCATCAAACAATGGACTATCTTGATCTTTCTGATGGGGATACTCCACCATCTGGATCTTCCACATTGCAAAATTAGTTACATCGAATTTATCGACTTTCAACTTGCTATCGGCCATCACGAAATCCAAAGCTCTGAAACCACTATACAGTACCCAAAATGCCCACAAAGACCTGATGCACCAATAACGAGATTCCACAAAAATGTAAGATCTCACAAACACAAGAACAAAACGATATGCAGAGGTAACCAATATTTCTTACTCAAAAAGTACAAAGATACAAGTTTTTCCTACGAGATTTTCTACCTCAAAATCTTTCAAAACAAAATAGAGCACTCTCTCTAATCTTTCACTCTCTCACCTTTGGAGGCACTTGACTACTTAAACCCTAGAATTATATCTATATTTATTACCCAAGAAACCCAAAAAGATAAACACAACGTAGACCCAAAGTGATCCAAACCCGTGACCTACGCACCATTACGGGCAACTGCATAGTAGGTGTTGGGTTTGTGTCTTGCATACTATGTTAGATAAGAAGATGATGAAACAATGGAGGAATCGAGATGATCGGAGATAAAGTGGAAGCAAAAGAAACAGTCAGCAGTAGTGGCAGCAAGTGAAGTTGCGGTCGAACGTACTTGGGGTGCGGTCGACTGCCCTACTATGCAGGAGTTCCCGAGAGGGGGACAGTCGATCAACCTTGTGGTGCGGTCGACTGAACGCGATGCTGATGGATTATTTGTGTCAGGTCTTGGTATTCGTGAGAAGCCCAACTTGCTCTTCAAGTCAGATCTTACGACTCTTATCATAGGGTTATCTCTTTAGGAATATCCAATGGTTATTATATCAAGATATCAAACTAGGGTTTCTCTTGATCTTTATATATTATTGTTATTGGCCTCCATTGAGAGCCAAGAAGAGAGAGAGTACTTCATAGAAAGAGAGATTGAGTGATTCTCTAATTGTAAACAACTAGTACTTGCTGGTGAGACTTGAGAGAGGGTCGTGGTGAGAATTGTAATATTCTTGTATCTTCTCTAGTTGAATAACATCTTGGGTTTTTTCTCTCCCGGATTAAGGCGAAAGCCCCAACCGGGACAAACTTGTGTGTGTTTTGGTGTGTTTGGTATGATCTATGATATGTGCTTGATGGTTTGTGTTGACTGTATCAAATAACTCAACAAGATCCTCAGTAGAATTCCTAACAATTGGTATCAAAGCTTCGGGTTAAAGGATTTGTTCGAGTTCCTTGGAGATGATGACAGATCAGATCACGAAGATCAAGCGGTTCAAAGGCAAGATCAACTTTGATCTCTTGAGGTGGACATATATGAAGCATTGGTTCAACCGGACTTGAATCTAGTCCTAGAAGAAGATAAAAGGAGACAAATCGGCACAAAGTAGGAGAATTGGAAGGAGATTTATTCAGAAGCCTTGGGTTTAATCTCTATATATTCGATGAGCAAAGTCAGGTGTAGGAGAAGCGCAGAGAGTCTTTGGGCAAGATTCAGAGATGACTACTCGGGATCGTCATTACAGGGTCGGATGCATCAGAAAGGAAAGTTGCGAGATTTCTCAATGAAGAAAGTACCGCGCTTCTAGATCATGTAGTGGAGTTCAATATGGAGTTATCTGAACTGAAGGCATTCAACGCAAATGATCTAAAGGTTTTCAACTTGATATATTCACCACCAAATCCATCCAACAGGATAACCGTGCTAGATGAGTAATCTACCAAGGAGAAGTTTTTCATAGCAGATATGATCAAGGGGTTGGAGGAAGATGCACTTAGGAAGGAGAGTCAGAAATCGGCGTCAACTTCTGTGAGTTGCTTGGAAGTGGATTGTACTTCGAATGGAAGGGAAAGTGTATGTAGAGGTAAGTTCCGTGGCCATCAGTGCAAAGGGATTGAGCATTACGTGAGAGACTGTTGCAAGCGGTTGAGTCAGAGAGGTGCCAAATTCAGTGCGCTGAATCAAGTGATGGCTTAAATAGTGCTTTTGTTTCAAGTTCCTTAGATGTGAATTCCAGTTGTTCTTTTCATTCGGTTAGTTCTTCTCAAGTTTACTCCAAGAAGGAGATGGTTTATGCTTACAAGTTTGCCTCATGTCGTTGTGTGAGAATGAAGATTGACAAGACTTGTGAAGTAAGGGGTGGGAAAACAAATGAGTCGAAGATGACAGACGAAAGGGGATACACACTGGAGGAGGGCATGTATATTCCTTTGATGAAGCAGAGCCTTATATCCATGAGAACTCTAGAAGCACGTGACTGCATGTACACAGATCCAGGTAGAGTTCATTCATTTTGAGAAAGTTATCGCAAGGTGATGAAGGGTGAGAGGGAGATTGAGCAGGGTCAGCACAACCTCTACCAGCTTTGGAGGAACTGGAAACCTTGGCCAAGTGATTTGAAGCCCTATGACCTCTGTTTCCTGTATTTGTATTTTTCGGCTCTATTTCATTTTCCTGTACTCTTTTATCAATCCAAGATCTGTATTTTTGTCCCAGTTCTAATAAAAATCATTTCATTGTTTCAACTCAGTTTTGTGCCAATATTTATTGTAATTGCATTGTTCTTATCAGCTCTGATTTGCTGTTCTTCATGAAGATTTGACTGTTTCATCTCATCTATTTCATTTTCCCTAATTATAGTAAATTTTGACTTAATCTCCTTTTGGATCCTACTCAAACCCGCTACCCAATAACCATATACTATAAAAACCCTAACCTTATTTACCCTAACCCAAAACCTATCTACTGTTTTAACCTAATTACACAGCTGCCTGTGACCCCCCATCTCCTTCTTCCTCTGCTCTCATCAAAACCCAACTTTATCCCGGTGCTCGTCGCCACCTTGTCTCCCCATTATCGTCATCGTCTCCCCTAGCCCTTCGTCCTCATCCCCGTCTCCTCGACACCCCATTATTGAGTCACCACCGCCCCACCACGCACCGCTCATCGAACCCATCATCTTCATTATCGTCGAACCCATTAACCTCGCTGCTTGCCATTGCCGAATCCCCGAAACTTCACCCCACCATTGCTCCCTCATCCTCCTCTGTTCCGTTGCAAAATAGAGCACTCACAACCTCGTGCCCCTTGCCATCGCTGCCCCGGCGCTCCCCGCCATCATCGAACACCACTGCCAGCCACAGTCGCCGTCGCAGTGCCGCCGTCAGCCCTCGCTGCAGCCACCATACTTGAGTCACACTCTCTCTCTGTCGCTGAGAAGAAGGAAAAGAAGGAAGAAGGAGAGGTTGAATTTGAATCTGGGGCGCACGATCTCATCAAGATCATGACCTTCATCATCGATCAGATTTGATCTGATCTCCATCATCATATCAGATCGAAGTGATCTGAGCCGTTCGTTCATATTGATCTTGATCGCCATCAAGATCCGTGTCGGGATCCGTTCCCGTTATTCTTTCTTCAGATTTTTCATCTACACCCCAAGGCAAGTATCTTCTTGTACAATTTATTGTTCTAGCACAACCGTTAATTGAAAATACTGCAAGTAGGTTGTAGTTGTCACTCCCGTTGGCTTATCATTTGATGTTCTCATTATGCCTTATCAATTACATGTCCTAAGAGTTACAACCTTTCGTTGATACACTCGTTCACAACTAGTATAATTATGATACATTTCGTGCAAAAAAGTGTTTTATTTGGTTTCTGTCCTGTCTTGGCTTGCTGTTTCGACCCTGATAAAACCAGAATCTAGACTTGAGTCCTGAATATGAAACTTAGCCCCTAGACATCTAGTTTACCACCCTTTTGATGGAATTGAATTCTGAGTTACAGTTTAGGAGATATCGCAGTTTTACTGTTGCTGTGTCTGTAATCGCAGATTCATAAAAACTGCTGCATCACTTTATTTTACAATTAATTTAACTATGCTACCTGTAAAATAATGGCCTAAAATTTTTAATGCTGATACTAGACACACTAGAGAACATTTTTAATTTTCGTGGAATTAATTAATGAAGTTTCGAACCTGTTTTATATGTATAAACACAGTTTTACAAATTCTGACTGAACACAAATGCTCTATAGTTTGCTGTTTTGACACCTGATGCCACAACTTTTATGTACCTTAATTATATGCGTTGGAACTGGATAGGAGTCTAGTTTCTAGACCTTCTGACAGATCCACATTTGCTATCTTGTAGCAACGGATTGCAGTTTTAGTACAGCAACGTCATGCTGTCCATAATTTGAATTCTCGTAGTTCTTGATAATTTTAATTTGTGTTGACCATCGAATATGCCTTCTAATTATCTTAAACTTATTCCATGTTATTAATCATGTATTCTTGCCCTATTTCGCACACTTTCATGCTTGTATTTGATGATAATAATAAATAATAAGCTGGAGTTTAAGGGAAAGACCATAGTAATGGACAATATAGGTAAGTGTACTCGGTAGGAAGCCCGTGTTTTCCACTTGATACATGCTTCATGAACTAGTTATATTGTTATCTAATTCATGAACTAGTTACTATTGATTCATGAACTAGTATATTATCTTTCGATTCATGAACTAGTATATTATCTTTCGATTCATGAACTAGTTACTATTGATTCATGAACTAGTATTTTATTATTCGATTCATAGACTTGTTATTACTTGATTCATGAACTAGTATATTTTGATTCATGACTTATCTTGTTATTACTTGACACATGAACTAGTTATATAATTACTCGATTCATGAACATGACTTGCTTGATACTTGATACCTGAGTACACCGCCCTATAAAATCCATCACTAGGCCTAAACGTAACTAATTGTATATAGCAACCATGTAGTAAAAGTATGGATGCATGAAGTGCTACCTAGATAGAATTAAACATTAGACTTAAGATTAACTTGTCACTTGTACACACTTGATACCCTACTTGATACTTGTAACTTGATACTTGTAATTTGATACTTGTTACTTGACACTTCTACGTGATACTTGTTACTTGATGCTTTAGACAATTATATATTCACTTGTCTCTTGTTCCACTACTAGCACTTGTTACCAAATCTTGTTACTTGAGTTGTCTTACTTGCTAGCTAGTCTTTAGAACTCTACTACTTGTTGCGTCCCTATTATATCATGTTATACATTCTTGATTCCAGATCTTGTTTTATATTTTCTTACATCTATTTTCATACCCTTGCGTGTACTACTTGCGGCCCTAACTTGCACTAAGGGCGTTTGTCTTTATTTCTCTATTTTTCTTTTTATATTTATATATCCAGACTTTGGAGACGAATTGCCTGTTGGAATTGGTGAGCAGACGTTCCAGGCTTCGCTTGGAGAAAAGACTTGCTTTAAATATTTTGTTTTTTGAGTTATTTATTTCTTTTGCTACTTGAAACTTGTAACGGGCCTGTAGTCCCGAAGTTCTCTTTCTTTTGATCCAGATCTTAAAATTATTGGAATATTTATATTTGTTTCAAATGCCTTTCTGTTGATAAATAAATTATTCATGCATGCGTGGTTGTGTATATTTTGTTATATTCTTGTTATGATGCTGAGTTGATCCTACATCTTATGAATGATGAAAATCATTCGCCGGACTTTATCACGTACTCGTATTCCGTATTTCTTTTGGGAAGCGGAGCGTGACAAGTCCATTGTTCCTAAAATATTATCTAGTTTGCCATCACTAGAATCATCCGAGCGAGACCGCGACATTCGAATATCGTCGGAAGGTGGAGAGATCCTTGAGATAGGTGAAGTTCGTGTGGAGGGTGACACCTCCATGATTACATCTACTGTGGTGTGCCCTTGAGGGGGGCATACAGCTGGAGAAAAATAGGTGGAGATAGATTCAACTAGCAGAGGAAGCCATCAAAATGAGTTGTTTGCAAGAAGAGAAGGAAAATGGTCTAGAATGTTTTTTAAATCACATAGGTGTGGATTCATGAGTATGCAATCCAAGGTGGAGATTGTTGAGTTTGTGTCTTGCATACTATGTTGGATAAGAAGACGATGAGATGATGGAGAAATCGAGACGATCAGAGATGGAGTGGAAGCAAGGAAAACAGTCAGCAGCAGTAGCAGTAGGTGGAGTTGCGGTCGACCGTACTTGGGGTGCGGTCGACCGCCCTACTATGCAGGAGTTCCCGAGAGGGGGACAGTCGACCGACCTTGTGGTGTGGTCGACCAAACACGGTGCTGATGGATTGTTTGGCTCAGGTCTTGGTGATTCGTGAGAAGCCCAACTTGCTCTTCAAGTCAGATCTTACGGTTCTTATCGTATGGTTATCTCTTCAGAACTATCCAGTGGTTATTGTATCAAGATATCAAACTAGGGTTTCTCTAGATCTCTATATATTATTGTTATTGACCTCCATTGAGAGCCAAGAAGAAGAGAGATTGAGTGATTCTCTAATTGTAAACAACTAGTACTTGCTGGTGAGGCTTAAGAAAGGGTCGTGGTGAGAATTGTAATATTCTTGTATCTTCTCTAGTTGAATAACATCTTGAATTTTTTTCTCCCACGGATTAAGGCGAAAGCCCAACCGGAACAAACTTGTGTGTGCTTTGGTGTGTTTGGTATGATATATGATATGTGCTTGATGGTTTGTGTTGATTGCATCGAATAACTCAACAAGATTCTCTGTAGAGTTCCTAACAGTGGGGTGGTCGACTGTAATGCTCGAGCAAGTCAGAAAGTATCTCGGTGGACTGCTCTTCTTCACGGTCGACTGCACTCAGCAGATTTGACATTCGACTGTATAGTTGACTGCAACCTAGTTTGTTGTTGCTCCTGCTAGCTGTTGTGCTTCTGTCACTTTCCGCTTTGCATCTTCTCCTTCTTTAATCTTATGCTTGTGTATTAGATCCACAAATCTTAACACTTGTTCGGTTGGGCTCTTGCTTGCATCTCTGCATCTGCCATTTCTGTGAACGTTAATGGCTCTCATAGTGGGTCGCGGTAGGATGGTTTACAGTGGTGTACAAATCTCCCGTCATTCTCCTGCTGTGACTCATTTTGGTGTTTGCAGATACCCTATTTATTTTTGGTGAAGCGACAACATCAATGATTAGCAAGGTAAAGGACATGCTGTCTACATAGGGTACTTTGTCAGGTCAAGTAGTAAATTTTGAAAAATCAAGTATCTATTTTAGTAATGGCCTTTAGGAGGATGTTCAACTTCAGTATTCTAATATGCTTAGTGTTGAGCTATCGGAGGATTCTGCTTTGTATCTTGGCAACCCGCTCTTCATTGGCAGATCTCCATCCATGTCTTAAAGCTTTTTTGTCAATAAGGTGGAGAACAAACTACAAGGGTAGAAGTCCAACCTCCTCTCGCATGCGGGAGGTGAAGTACTCATACAATCTTCCTTCTCCTCTATCCCTTTATACTCCCATCTCGGATTACAACTCCATTGGAAAAGCAAATACATAATTTCTACTGGGGTTTCTATCCTCAGGTAGGCATTGGTTTTTGAAATCATGGCAATCAATGAAATTACGGAAATATCAGGGTGGTGTTGGATTCAAGGATCTTCATATTACAAATTTGAGCATGATTGCTAAGTTGTCATGGAAGTGAATTGCAGATAAAGATTGCTTATGGTCACAGTTAGTCTCTTCTAAGTACCTCCAATCTTCTTCCTACTCGCATCCAGCAAGACATGCCTCGACATCCTCTGACTGGCGCAGGCTTCAATTGGTACTCCAGGATGTTATATCTAATAGACACTGGCTGATTGTGTTTTTTAAGAAAAAGTTGGAATCCCGCCACCCTATTTTATTAATAAGATTTTAATAAAACAATCCAAAATACTGGGAGAATGTACTCGGAACTATAAAGCAGAAAATAAAACATAGACCTCCAACAACACCCTGGAGTGTGGGACAAATTCAAAAGTGATACCGACATACAACATAACAAGTACACGAGAACAAGTACGAACATAGCGGTCCTTCCAACAAAACATTGGAAGATTAGTATTAGGATGCTGTCTCTCCGCTCAGTCTAGGGTAGGTCCAAACTCTACATCCTCATCATCGTACTCGTCTACCCGGAAGGCTCTGGCAATCATTCCGCTCGGCCCTGTCACTGACTACTAATTGTTACATGATCCAATGTACACATTTTTTTTGACAATGTATAGGTTCCCACAGTCTCCGGATTTCTCGAGCAGCCTGCACACTGGAACAATTCCATCACCCACGTCTCCCAACTTCTGAATGCCTCCAGTCACACTTGGAATATTCCCCTCATTTCCTCCCTTTTCGGTCAAGCAACAACAACACACATACCTAACATTCAAGTGGACTAGCATTCATAATCTCGAGATGATTATATGGTATAAGTATAACAACTTACTTCCCATGGTCCTTTCACGTCCAATATGACCTCCTAAGATCTAGAGAGGCAACTCAAGTTTCTGCCCCACCGAACAGTGCCGGTCCTAAAAAATCTGACGTCCTGTACAAAACTTAAAATTAGGCCCTAAGATAAGAAAATTTCTTATCGATTTACTATTTTATGGCTTTATTGTTCTATAAAATAAAATATAAATAAGATGTTCAAACAAAAATATATTTTAAAAGGCAATTCTAAATTTTTATTTCAGCTTGTTTAGATCCCTCATAAATCTGATAAACTTATATAAAGAATGATCATACAAAGAATTAACTCAATTGAATAACATGGAAAAAGAAGAAAAAAAAATTGTAGAAAATTATCTTTGAGAATCGCAGATTTTGGACTTTGGAGAATGATAATCAATTACAGGAAGTGAGAGAGATGATGTTGTATCAATGAAAAAAATATAAAAATTTAACATTTGATTTATTTGTGTGAAAGTGAAAAAGTTATGAAGAAGAGGTTTTTTTTCTTCTTTTGTTGGAAATTCTGGCTTGATTCGAACCCACAACCATTTATAACCTTCTTGGTGATTCTTAACAAACTAAGCTACAATAATAACTATTAATACAATAGTATTTTTATTACTTACTTAATATTCATATAGTATATTGAATTTGGTATTGGGATTGGTGTTGAAATGTAGTAAGTACTAATATATATATTCTGTTTCCTAATCTATAGGAAACAGATTTCCCAAATCTCTCACCCCTCAATCTTCTCTCAATCTCCTTTTTTCTCCTCCAAGAATGTAATACTTATATATAGAGGTATACTGTAAAGAATAAATCATAAGAAGAATAATAATGATTTTTCCCCAAATCTGTTTTCAACATGGTATCAGAGCCTAACAAGATCTAGGCTAGTTAAAGAAGAAGAAGAGACGGAAGCAATCGGATTTGACGCCTCCATCCCGATCCGATCCCGACCAAACCCCGATCCCCGAACCTCCTCATCGACCCAATCCTAGTCGACCCCGATCCCTCAGCCCCGTCGTTCTCTTCCGTCTTCGATCAACCCCAACACCCCCAGCCTTCCCCCGTTTTCCAGCGACCCCCCTGTCTTCCTCCCTTCCCGCTCCGGCGACGCCACCTCGAGCGCCGCCCTCGCCCAGACCCCCGTCGCAATCTCGTCGATCCACCCCACTGCTTTCCCCTTTCGTCGATGCCAGACCAAAACCCCAGCGCTCCTCCCTTTCCCGCTCGACCTCGCCGCCGTTCGCCTCCAGTCCCGTCGTTGACCTCTAATCGGCCACCGCCAGCCGCCAGCCGCCAGCGACGTCAGGACAACATTGGTCGAGCCACCCGTGCTGTGATTGCTTCTTTCTTCACTGTTGTTGCCGCTGTCTTTTATTGTACTATTGCTGTTTGGTGGTTGGGATTCGGTGTCTGTGTTTGCTGTTCGAGCAGGGAGCCGTGGAGTTTGTGTTTGTTGTTTTGTGAAGAAGGGGAAGGATTGATCCGATGTTGTATTGTTGCTGTTTTGTTGTTTGTTGAAGACTTGGAGCTGTTCTTGGCCAAGTTGTGTCGTTTGCTATTGGTTGCTGAAGATCAGATTCGTTGTTTTCTTGTGCCACTACCATGGGACAAACTGATGGAGCTGAGAAGAGTATTGGACTCGCCTCTACATTAGTTACAGCTGTAGGTAATGAAAGGTATTTAATATTTCTGCCTCTGTTATGAATAATGCATGAATAATTGATTCGGGTGCTACCGACCATATGACTTTTGATTCTAGACAAGTTCAAAATTTTCAACCATCCACCAAATCAACTGTGTCCACTGCCAATGGTGATCCTGCCACTATTACTGGCGAGGATACCATACATCTCACAAACAACCTAACCTTAGATACAGCCCTAGTTGTGTCATCCTTAAATTTTAACCTATTATCTGTTGCTCAAATAACTACTGTCTTACATTGTATTGTAATCTTTTGGCCTTCACATTGTGTGTTTATGGATATTTGGACTCGCAAGACAATTGGTTATGGGGTTAGACACGGGAAACTCTATTATCTGGATTTAGAATCTGAATGTTCGAGCAAGTTGACTCAAGCTCTAAGTGTGGAAGGATCCGAAGATGAGAAGAAGAAATCAGATATTTGGCTATGGCGTCAACGTCTAGGGCATGCTTCTTTTGGTTATTTGAAGAAATTATTTCCAAGTTTATTTTTGAAGTTGGATATTTCTGCCTTTCGGTGTGATGTGTGTGAACTTGCAAAAGGTCACCGTATCACTTTTCCTCCAAGTCTAAGTAGAAGCTCCCTTCCATTTATGATTATTCATTCTGATATTTGGGGTCCATCAAAAACCACTACATTTGGAGGAGCAAAATGGTTTGTAACACTTATTGATGACTGTACTCGTATGAACTGGATTTATTTGATAAAGTCGAAAAGTGTAGTTAGTGCCTTGTTTCAGAAATTTCACAAACATGTTATGATTCAGTATAAATCACAGATTCAAGTTCTTAGGAGTGATAATGGCGGAGAGTACTTGAGTTAGAATCTGCAACAATATTTGGAGGAACACGAAATTGTTCACCAGACTACATGCTCATATACACCTCAACAGAATGAGATTGCAGAAAGAAAAAATAGACACTTGCTCGAGGTGGTCCGTGCTTCTCTCATTTATGGAAATATGCCACTCATCTATTGGGGGGAAGCCCTTGCTTCTGTTGCATACCTAATCAACTGAGTTCCCTCTAGTATCCTAAACTTCCTTACACCATTTCAAGCATTAACTGAAGCTGTGAATGCACCAAAAATCGTCAACTTGCCACCTCGTGTGTTTGGGTGTATTGCATTTGTTCATCTTCATCAACATGAATGTAATAAGTTAACGAACTGTCTGCTATGTTTTCATGGAATATGCACAGGATAAGAAAGGGTATCGGTGCTATCACCCACCAACTCAAAGGATGTTTGTGACTATGGATGTTGTGTTTCATAAAGATGAGATGTATTTTTCTTCTTCTATGACTGAACTTCAGGGGGAGTACCGAAGTGAAGTTCAGACTCTTGGGTATGATGAAGGGGTTAGTAAAGTTCAGACTCTTGGGTATGATGAAGTAATTACTAGCCAGAACAAACAACTGGATACAAATAATGGTGAACACTTGAATGAAGACCTAGTAAGGGAGGAAGACCCTCATGAAGAAGTGTAACCAAGGGAAGAAGACCCTCTTGAAGAATTGCAACAAGTACCAAATTTCAGTGAGAGTGAACCGTCAGAACCCAAAAACCAATCGTCATCGTTGTCCGAAGCTCCTAGAAGAGAACTCCCGCACCGTACTAATAGAGGTATTCCAAAACCCACTTATGAACCTGATCCCACTAGTAATGTCAAATATCCCATCAGTAATTAAGTATCCACTCACCGCTTATCAGAATCAAATAAGCCATTTGTAAATCAATTATCTACTGTATCTATTCCTAACAGTGTGCAGGAAGCCCTTACTGACCCAAGGTGGAAAGCAGCTATAGATGAGGAGATGAAGTCCTTGAAGTAAATTTGAAAACAGTTTGATTTTACTCATATAACTATCTAGTTTAACTCATCGATCCTAATCATTGAGAGATAGTCGAGCTGCCAGCAGGGAAGAAGCCAGTAGGATGTAGATGGATTTATACAGTGAAGTATAAGTCGATGGTTCAATAGAGCGATACAAAGTAAGACTGGTTACTAAAGGATACACTCAGACGTATGGAATTGATTATGAAGATATATTCGCACCTGTGGCAAAATTCAATACTGTTCGAGTCCTACTGTCACTTGCTGTAAATCTTGACTGGCCGTTGGAGCAATTTGATGTGAAGAATGCATTTTTGCATAGAGAATTGACAGAAGATGTTTATATGGATCTTCCACCAGGGTCGAACAGACCAGTCCAACAAGTAATAAAGTATGTCATTTTAAGAAAGTATTTTATGGACTTAAGCAGTCGCCAAGAGCTTGGTTTGGGAGATTTACAAAATCAATAAGGACATTCCGATACTATCAGAGTAATTCAGATCATACACTGTTCCTAAAAAAGGAAAAAAGGTAAAATTACTGCTCTCATTATTTATGTGGAGGATATAATAGTAACTGGTGATGATCCTGATGAGAGGAAGGCAATAAAGAACTACATGTCACAAGAGTTCGAAATGAAAGATCTTGGCTCTTTGAGATACTTCCTTGGTATTGAAGTTTCTCACTCAAGAAAGGGGATATTTTTATCTCAAAGAAAGTATGCTCTTGATTTATTAAAGGAGACTGGAATGTCTGCTTGCCAGCTCATTAGTACACCGTTAGAAGAAGGACTGAAACTGTGCAATGAAACTGATCATGTACCTTGTGAAAAGGGAAGATATCAGAGATTGGTTGGACGGTTGATGTATCTTGCACATACACGGCCAGATTTGTCATATGCTTTAAGTGTTGTAAGTCAGTTTATGCATGCGTCTCGAGGACAACATATGGATACGATGATGAGAATTATGAGATATATTAAGTCTGCTCCATGAAAAGGGATCTTATTTGCGAAACATGGTCACTTGAAGGTTGAGGCATATACTGATACTGATTGGGCAGGATCTATAATTGATAGGCGCTCCACTTCAGGATACTCCACCTTTGTTGGAGAAAATTTAGTTACATGGAGGAGCAAGAAGCAAAATGTTGTTGTGCGCTCTAGTGCAGAGGCTGAGTATCGCAGAGTAGCTTTATGTATAGCTAAAGCTTTATGGCTGAAACTCTTGTTGCAGGACTTAGGCTGTGGTCCGAATGAACCTATGAAGGTGTATTGCGGTAGTCAAGCAGCATGTGATATTGCCGCCAATCCAGTTCAACATGATAGGACGGAACATGTAGAGGTTGATAGATTCTTCATCAAGGAGAAATTGGATGAGAAAGTCATTGACATATCTAAAGTGAAGTCAGAAGATCAGCTCGTAGATATCCTGACCAAGGCAGTTTCGAGTCGGCTCTTCTTGAAATTTGTTGACAAGTTGGGCATGTTCAATATCTATGCACCAACTTGAGGGAGAGTGTTGAAATGTAGTATGTACTAATATGTATATTCTGTTTCTTATAGGAAATAGATTCCCCAAATCTCTACCCCTCAATCTTCTCTCAATCTCCTTTCTTCTCCTCCAAGAATGTAATCCTTATATATAGAGGTATACTGTAAAGAATAAAGCATAAGAAGAAGACTAATGATTTTCCTCCAAATCTGTTTTCAACAATTGGGGCGTCAACAAACACCTCTGGTCGCAGCAGAACTAATTAGAGCAATGAGGAAGTCGAAGAGATGAGACGAATCAATTGAGCAAGCAAGTAGATCCACCAATCCAAACACAAACACAACGAAGATTTATCTCGGTTAGGTTTTGCTTAATCCGAGGGAAAATATAGGGAGATCTGATATTCAACTAGAAGAGATTACAAGGAGTTACTAATTCACTCAATACAAGAAATTAAACTCACCCACCAGGAACTATCTCTCTCGAGCCTCTCTTTACAATGGAGAAAAGAATTTATGAAGTACTCTACTCTCATATTGGAGAAGTTTACAATATATATAGAAGAATAGAGAGAAACCTAGGTCTAATCTTGATTCTCAGTCGTCCGATAAAACCTGGAAAAGAAGTAACTGCATAGGAGCCGTATGATCTAACTTGGAGTTGAAGATTGGGCTGAAACAACCTAACAAATCAAGGCCCAAAATGAACACAGCGCTGCGGTCGGTCAACCGTCCAACAAGACCGGGTGCAACTGGGGTCTCTTGGCCAAACCTAGTGCAACTGGGGTTGGGTGTGCGGTTGGGGGTGCGGTCGACCGCAACTTGGGACAGTCGACCGCAACTATGCCTACACCTTGATGCTGTTGTTTTCTTCTACCATCTTCGACATTTCGACCTCCGTGCTTCATCTTACCTTCTTCTAATCCGAACCACGAGTATTCTAGACACATTCCTAACAAACTCCACCTTGGATTGCATACGAGTGCTATCTTATTCAGTTCCAAACTTTAATGAATTCGACTTGCAAAAAAAACTTAGAACAATAGCTTCTTCTTCTAGTTGAACTGATCTCTACCCAATCTCATCTGATCCAGTGTAGCCCCTCAAAGGCACACCTTTGTAGATGTACTCACAAAGTTGCCAAACTCCGCACGAACTCCACCTACCCTTAGGCTTTCTCCACCTCTCGATGATATTCGAACGTCGTGGTCTCGTCTCGATGATTCTAATTGCGGCAAACTAGCTGAGCTTGTGGGAATAACGGGAAAAGAACTAACAACCCCTGTGCAGGATTTTCGGATTCCCTAAAGCTTGTAGAGATTGTATTGGCTTGGCCCATCCACTCTCATACCTCTAATCACTTCACGATGGCCTTCAAAAACAGACAGAACTCCACCTCGAGCTGTATACCTACAACCCCGTGCATCCAGAGTTCCCAAGGAAACCAGATTCCGTTCAACAGAGGAACATGCAAAACATCCCTTAAAGTGAACAAATTTAGACCTGGCATCTTTAACTCGACTGTCCCCTCACTTGCTACTTCACAAATCTTCCCAGTTCCCGTTGTCACACAACGCCCTGTAGTAGACTTATAAGTAGAAAATAATTTCCTGTTGGAGCAAATATGAGAAGAACTCCCTAAGTCAGGAAGCCAACTAGAATCCACTTCTAATGAATTTGAAATAAGAAGACACGAATCACCTGAATCAAAGGCACTAACCACAT